>APFE030290224.1:3633-302430 GCA_000404065.3 Pinus taeda
TAGAACAGATGGATGTGAAGACATCATTTTTTCACGGGGATTTGGAAGAGGAAATCTACATGAAGCAACCTGAAGGCTTTGCGGTGAAGGGTAAGAAAGAACTAGTATGCAAGTTAAAGAAGTCTTTGTATGGGTTAAAACAGTCACCAAGGATGTGGTATCAGAAATTTGATACATTTATATGGGGACTTGGCTTCACCAGAAGCAAAGCAGATCACTGTGTGTATTTTAGATTAATTGTTGACCATGTTATTTATCTGGTCTTGTGTGGATGATATGTTGCTGGTTGGAAATGACAAATAAATTATCCAAGATTTGAAGACCCAATTTTCCTCTAAATTCGACATGAAATATCTTGGTGCTGAAAACTATATTTGGGCATGGAAAATAAAAGAGATCAGGAAAAGAGGTAGTTGTGGTTGAACCAGAGGAAGTATGTTGAGACAATACTGTATAGGTTTAATATCCAGGATAGTAAACAAGTGAAGGTTCCTATTCCTGTAGGTGTGAGGTTATCTGCTGAACAGTGTCCCAAGACACAAGAAGAGGAAGAGGACATGTCCCATGTTCCAAATGCAAGTGCAGTCGGTAGCCTGATGTATGCAATGTTCTGTACTAGACCAAACATTTCACATGTAGTGGGAGTATTGAGAACGTTTATGTCAAAACCAGGGAAGGAGCACTGGACAACAGTGAAGCAGGTTTTAGGTATTTGCATGGCACTAGTGATTATCGTTTGTGCTACCAAGGAAGACCAGGATTAGACAGAGTGTTGGATATTCATGGCTTTGTTGATGCAGATTGGGCTATAGATCTGGATCAGAGAAGATCTGCAAGTGGGTATGTGTTTAACCTATTTGGAGGTGCAGACAGTTGGATGAGTAAGAAAAAATCTGTAGTGGCACTATCAACTACAGAGGCAAAATAGATGGCAGCCACTCATGCAAGCAAGGAAGCAGTTTGGTTGCAGAGATTGTGTTCAAGTATGGGGTTAATACAAGGAGCTATAAGAATAGACTGTGACAGCCAAAGTGAAATTTTCTTGGCAAAGAACCCCGCATATCATTCAAAGACAAAGCACATTGATGTTAGGTTTGGCAAACCCACCTATGGTTTTGTGCATGATTTTCGCACATGTTTTTGGACGCGATGGTTTTCGGTCCATGGTATTGGATTCTTCGAAATGTATAAATATGTATTGTAACATTGAAACGAACATAATGAAAAATCAAGCTGGTAGTCCCTGTTTTGGGATCCAAGGGAAAATATCTGTGTATATGTGTTTTATGTGTTATGCTCTTGCATTGTTTATTTTCTGTGTTTTAGAATTTGTATGCATGTAATTTCTGTACAGGGATAAAACCTACAGTTCAAGTATGTCAAATCAAACGACGTCCAGTCAAAGTACCTTGCATATCAACAGTCAGCATATATATCTTTGACGAGTTGAATCAACATACCAACATTGTTTTTATAATTCTAGAAGAAGTCCTCCAAACCCAAAATGGCACAATTATCCATTTAAATGATGGGGAGGAAGAAGAATAAATGGAGGTAGAAATTTATAGAATTCCCTTTAAATTTGACTTGTGAGTCCTTACATAATTAACTACAAAGAAGTCGAAAGGGAAGTCAACAGACATCGTGGCCTACCAACCATGATCATTGGGGATAAATTGGCAAGAAGTGTTATATGACATCATATTGGACGACCCCAAACTTCAGAAAAAATTGGATGATATAGATAAACAACTACTAGAAGAGGCAATAGAAAAAATCAAGTCAAGTTGACAAAGGAATAGAGAAAAAGAATTTATATGTTCATCTATCGAGCCACAAATTTTGGAAACAATTGGGCAGGCTGAAGAAATATTTATTGAAATGGTAAAACAAAAAATGATGGTTGAGTATGAAAGAGAGATGCAATGGGCTCAACAAGAGTAGGGCACTAGTCAATCAATGGAGCCAATAACACTAATTATAATAGTTTCTACTATAGGGAAGTTGAATCGAGTTAAGAAGCCTAGAACAAAGTAGTCATAGGTGTCAGTTGACTTGAAAACTAACTCTCTCCTAGTTGAACAAATAATAATAGAAAGAGAAGCCCCTCAGTCTCAAAGACTAAGTAAACCAAAGTACAAGCCCAAAAATTTTCACTTGAATATATAGAGTCAACTAACTTGGTAAAGACATCAAGGTTAAGGAAGATTATTATGTCTCTGATGCACCAAATGGCCTAGCCTAGCAACAACAATATCAAGCAAAAAAATCACAATTAACTGAAATTCCACAACAATCAAATTACTCAATGTTATTGACCTAACCAATAACACAAACTCTAGTGTTGGGATCGTTGAAGAGACACCGCAACCAAACACACAAGGAATATTCAAAAAATGCAAAGGGTCCTCAACCTAAACTAGTTACAGAGGCACATGACATAACAAGGGCATCAAATAAGAAGGTATTTCAACTACTCTGTGATGTTTCTAAGGAGGTTAATATCACATGGAAGCAAACAAATAAGGAAGTCACCAGACTGCAATAGAAGAAGGAAAAGGAAGAAGCAGTATGGATTAAGTGCATTATGCTAGTTATGGACAAACTACAAATGTCATGTCTAAGCCAATCAAATGACTAACTAGATTCCATGGAGAAATTAGTCCATCAACTCATTGATGAGAATTTTCAAATGAGAGAGAGGGTCAGGAAGCTCCAACAGTAGAGTCAAACACAAAATACAAAGGAGTTATCTTCCATATTAGAGAAGGAGTTTGTTTCCTTTAAAGAAACGAAAAATAAGTCAGAACAAACAATGGAATAATTGACCGAACTATTTTTTGACCACTTGTAACTAATTGAGGATCCAACAATTACTTATTAAGGACTTTTCTAACAGAAAACAATTCATTTTTTAGAACTGGATGATATCATCTCTTGAGAATCATATTATTCTGGAGAAGAAGATGGAGACCAAATTGATTCAAGAAGAACAACAATGGCTAAGGGAAATAAAGAAGCACAGATATAAGTTGAAAATGACATAGAGTACCTGCACAATATCAACGCTAAAATACATTGGTTAGAGCAACAAGGCACCCCTAACTTGCTACCATTCCAAGAAATTTAATTATCCGACAAACTAAACTACCTATTAGAAATGAATGCCTTATAAGTGCAGACGCCATACTTAGTTTTGGACTAGTTGGCATTCAATCAACATCTTCAAAGGCTAGCCCTAGTAATATACCATATGTCATTCAGGGATAATCCACCTATAGAACCCTCACCTCAATTGCCTCCTCCAAGACCTAAGTACCAATTTTTTACTCCATTCATGTCAAAATGTGGTCCTTCTTTTTAGCCAACACAGTCGACCACTCCTAAGATTTAAGTAGAAGGGTCCAATTGGTCAGCTGAAGAGAGAGAGAGACATGACGAATAAAAATTTTGAACCAGGAGAAACCACTACATAGGGGAGATGATAATCAAAAATCAAAGTTATTCGATCAGCCAAGATCTATTTCTCCACTAGCATAAGTCATTCTATCTCCATTGCAATCCAAGTGAATCAGCCAATGCCCGGTCCATTTTTTTCATCTCTTGCATTCTAACATTATTTTCATAATTGTAACTAGTTCACATCTCCCCTTCTTAAGGGCGAACAAGGAATTGAGGGTGGGAGAGATATTGGAGGGATAGTCAACTAGCATCATCGAATCAATATATTCGAGCAAGTTTTGGTCTGCATTGTAAGTCGATCAACTCCCTGTAGAGTTGGTTGACTGATTCTGTTAGCTGGTATAACTATTGTAATTGGCTAAAGGCAATATAAATATGTATGTACTTGACACTATGAAGTTGTTCTTGGTTGCTGATATATATGATATAAGGTTTCTTTTGGCAGACCTCCATCATTTATGTTATCTTTGTTCCTCTTTATTCACTATGTATATTTTTATATTTCTTGGTGTATAGACTGTTGGTACTAATGCATACTATTCACTAGATTACAACTGAGGGGGTGTTAAGATATTTAGACACTTAAGATTTAGTTATGTTCAACTTAGTCTAAAGTGTATATTAGGTAAAATTGTGTTTCTTAATTTGTTTCTTTAGTGTGTATTATTTGCATTGTAATCTGAGAATCACAATATGCTTTAGAGATAGAGTGATCTGAAGACTCATATTCTCCTCAATATTGATGGCTAATGATTTTTTGCTTAACACCCAATTGGTACATGATATCTAATTAAAGGGCATGGAGGGTCATGGTTGATGATTAATTATAAGAACTCCCTTGATTTGTTTTTTATTGTTAGTTTATGTTGTGCTAATATCAATTACATATTTCTAAACATATGATTTCTTATTTCTTCTTGTACTAAGGTTTCATTAGTTGTTTGTGTATGCAATCAAGTAAATTTCCTTAAGTTTAAAATGACATTCATGAGAAAAATAGCTTCAAACACAAATATTGAACAACAAACATTCAAAGTATATCAAACCATCAAAGAGACACTTTAACACTGTCTTTTGATGAAGGATTTCACCCCTCCTAAACTACATCTCCGTGGTCCAGCTTCCATGGCTTGGGCCTCTATATTAGCTCAATATCGAAAAATGTTATTTTACAAAGCTCTATGGCTCCTGTTACCTTCACCAATGTGTTCATAATTTCCAAATTAGCCAAGAACACCTCTTCCTGAGCTCAGTTTGGTCAAAAATTTCTTTCTCTATGACTTAGTCAGTCTTTTCCTAGAAACATTTCACTAAATCTGGAATGACTCCAATTAGCACATTATGTGGAGGGAGACTTGAAATTGGGGCATCGCCAAACTTACACCAGAATGAACTAATAGTTAATTAGTGTTAAGTCGAGTTCAAGTTATGGTTTAGCGTTAATCACGCAGATTAGGCTAACCGTAACCTTAACTGCCCGGAAAACTGGACACATGATGCGATTTTGTTGGAGTTTATTGGAATTGTCGAATAAACCGTAACATTAACTACATTGTGGTGTTCACATGGCATATGTTAAACCACCAGAGGTTTTTTTGGGCTGTGGTTAACTTAACTGCCTGCCCAACCATTGCAAAGTTTGGTGTGATCACATGCGAGACTCTTGCGGTGTGACGAACTGTCCCTCGGGTTAACACTTAACCGTGACCACCAGTGTTTGGGTTGTGTTCACATGCGCAGGTCTAGCCCTCCTAACTGCCCATTCCCCTAATGCTTAACTTTAAATACAAAAGTGTAGGTTTTAACCCCGTACAGAAATTACCTGCATACGAATTCTAAAACATAGAAAATAAACAATGCGAGAGCATAACACATAAAACACATATACATAGAGATTTTCCCTTGGATCCCAAAAACTGGGACTACCATCTTGATTTTTCATTATTTTCCTTTCAATGGTACAATACATTTATACACGCAAAAGCATCCAATACCACGGACCGAAAACCATCGCGTCCAAAACCATGGACCGAAAAACCATAGGTATGTTTGCCTAACCTAATATAGGGTCCAAAAAAAATTTCCCAGGGCATTTCCCTAGACCCCGTAGAGGGGTGCTACCCGCCCCCCTCAAACCTCCCGAACAGGGGGGCTACTGCCCCCCTGTGACCCCCCCGCTGCACAATCGGCGCAACGAAGGGGGGGTTTCGCCCCCCCTCTAACCCCCTGGTTCACTAAGTAGGTTAGTCGTGGAAAGAATATAACACAACCCAACATTCTCCCACTTGTTGTTTTCTTTCCATAGGGGGCCACAGGAGAGCTTAGTCATTTTTCCAGCCCTGAAATGCCCATTGTTTCTCTACACCAAGAGAACTTCTTAGAGCTCATAGATTTGTCAATGCATCTGTAGTATTCTTCAAAGTGTCCACCTTTACCAGCAACATCTTTTTGTCTTCTATCATATCCCTCACAAAGTGATACTGAATTTAATCAATGTGCTTTGTCTTTTTGAATGATAGGCAAGGTTCTTTGCCAAGAAAATTGCACTTTGGTTGTCACAGTCTATCCTTATAGCTCCCTGTACTAACCCCATACTTGAACACAATCTCTACAACCAAACTAATTCCTTGCTTTTATGAGTAATGCCATGTATTCTGCCTCTATAGTTGATAGTGCCACTACATATTGTTTCTTACTCATACAACTGACTGCACCTCCAAATAGGTTAAACACATACCCACTTGTAGATCTTCTCTGATCAGATCTCCAGCCCAGTCTGCATCAACAAAGCCATGAATATCCAACACTCTGTCCAATCCTGGTCTTCCTTGGTAGCACAAACCATAATCACTAGTGCCACGCAAATACCTGAAACCCCGCTTCACTGCTGTCAAGTGCTCCTTCCCTGGTTTTGAAAACCTGCTCAATACTCCCACTACATGTGCAATGTCTGGTCTAGTACAGACCATGGCGTACATCAAGCTACCGACTGCATTGCATATGGAACACGGGACATGTCCTCTTCCTCTTCTTGTGTCTTGGGACACTGTTCAGCAGATAACCTCACACCTACAGGAATAGGAACCTTCACCGGTTTACTATCCTGCATATTAAACCTCTGCAGTATTGTCTCGACATACTTCCTCTGGTTTAACCAGAGCTTCCTCTTTGCCCGATCTCTTTTAATTTCCATGCCCAAAATATAGTTTGCAGCACAGAGATCTTTCATGTCGAATTTGGAGGACAATTGGGTCTTCAAATCCTAGATAACTTCTTTGTCATTTCCAACCAACAACATATCATCCACATACAAGACCAGATAAATAACACGGTCACCAATTAATTTAAAATACACACAATGATCTGCTTTGCTTCTGGTGAAGCCAAGTCCCGTATAAATGTATCAAATTTCTGATACCACATCCTTGGTGACTGTTTTAACCCATACAGAGACTTCTTTAACTTGCATACTAGTTCTTTCTTACCCTTCACCGCAAATCCTTCAAGTTGCTTAATGTAGATTTCCTCTTCCAAATCCCCATGAAGAAATGTTGTCTTCACATCCATCTGTTCTACCTCAAAATCAAAAGCAGCAACAACAGATAAAAGTAATCTAATAGAAGTTACCTTGGCAACAGGAGAAAAAATATCACCAAAATCAATTCCCGGCACCTGGGAATAAACTTTTGCTACCAACCGAGCTTTGTATTTCTCCACTTTTCCTTCTGCATTTGTCTTCTTTTTGAACACCCATTTGTTGCCAATAGGTTTCCTTCCAGCCCGCAACTCCACCAGATCCCAAGCCTCATTTTTGTGCAAAGATGTCATTTCATCAACCATGGCCTCTTTCCAGAGTTTTACATCCTCTGAATCCACTGCATCCTTCAAAGTTCTGGGATCATCATCAGTAACAGACAAAGAAAAATTTGAACAGAAAGCAGATGGACTATACCTTTCTAACTACATTCTTTCTCAAACTGATATTCTAACACCAAAGTTTGTGGTTCTTCAACTTCTGATTCCTCCTCTGCTGTAGAGTATGATTCTTCCTTCTTTAGCTCAAACTCTATCTTCTCAGGTTCCTTTGGTTGAACTTCATGTTTAATAATATCTTTCACCTCTTTGAACACCACATCTCGGTTGTACACAACCTTCCTTGTTATTGAGTTCCAAAGTTTATAACACTTTAAATCATCCTTATACCCAATAAAGATGCACTTTTTAGATTTACTATCCAAATTGGTTCGTTTCTCCTTTGGAACATGTACATATGCATCACATACAAATACCTTCAGATGTGAAAGAGAGGGTTTCTTACCAATCCATACCTCTTGTGGAGTTTTATCCTCCAACGCTGATAAGGTGATTTATTGACCAGGTAACATGTTGTCTCCACTACCTCTACCCAAAATTCCTGTCCTAACCCGACACCACTGAGCATGCTTCTTGCCCTTTCTATCAACATCTTGTTCATTCTTTTTGCAACTCCATTTTGCTGAGGTGTATATGGAGTAGTCTTCTGCTGTGCTATATCACACTTCTTACAAAATTCTTCAAATTCCTTACTGGAAAACTCTCCACCATTATCTGTCGTAAGCACCTTTATCTTCTTCTCTGTCTGGTTTTCCACCAGAGCCTTGAATTCTTTAAACCTATGAAAGACTTTAGATTTCTTCTTAAGGAAATATATCCATGTATTCCTTGATAATTCATCTATAAATGATACATAGTACACAAACTTACCCAATGATGGAACCTTCATAGGTCCAAACACATCAGTATGCACAAGCTCTAATATATGTTTCGCCCTCTTATCACTAGAGGAGAAACTGACCCGATTCTGCTTCCCATATACATAATTTTCACAGAAATCAAAATCCAGAGAGCTATTACTCATAACTTCTACCATACCTTTACCATGAATTATTCGAAGGCCCTTCTCTCCAATATATCCAAGCCTTTGATGCCACAACATGGTCTTCTCTCCAGAGACCACTAGATTTTTTGCTCCGCTTTTAGGAACCACAGAACTATTGCACCCATCAATAATTGTGCTACCTTGTAGCTTGTACAGAGTTCCAATCTGAACTCCCTGCATCAATACCAATGCTCCCTAAACCATCTTGCAGGTATCCTTCTCGAGCTTTTTTTTTCACTTGCATCATCCAACTTGATTACAAAAATCATATTTCTGGCTAATGCGGGAATATGCAGAACACTCGGAAGTGTTCTAATCCTTCTACTTTGCAACTTCAACTTTACTCTTCAGTGACCAACAATTCTAGCCTTCCTGTCATCCCCCAAGAAGACATCACCATCATAATATTTCTCATACTCTCAGAACCACTCTCTATGGGGAGTGAAGTGAAAGGATGCACCTGAGTCAATCAACCATGCCTCATGATCTACATGTGTACTTGAAGAAGCCAAGTACACATCCCCACCTTCATTTGAGGTGGTTTTCGCCTCTGCAGAAGGAGCATCATCAGATCCCTTTCCTTTATCAGCAGCTTTAGATTTACAGTCCCTTTTGTAGAGCCCTTCCTTTCTGCATTTCCAGCACACCACCTTTACAGGTTTTCCTGGAGATTTAGATCCCCCTCTAGATTTAGATCTCCCACTCGATGTCTTATTTTTGTTTCTGTTCTGGGACCGTCCTCGTACAGACAAGGCATCACCATTCTGACTCTCCATATTTTTCTTGTCTCATCTCCTCCGTCAGCAAGGATGAGACTATTTCATCAAACTACAAGGTAGTTGCATTTCTACCTATTGCAATAACCAGACTATCCCATGAATCTAGTAGAGAACGCAACAAACTGATGCACTTATCTTCATTTGAAATTTTAATATCAATAGATGCTAACTGACTTACCATAGTATTAAATGCGTTCAGATGCTTTGTCACTGAGTCTCCATCTTTCATCCTTAGGTTATATAGCTTTTTCTGCAAGAACAATTTATTCACCAGAGACTTAGATCGGTACAAAGTACCTAACTTGTCCCACAAAGCCTTCGCCATAGCTTCCCTTGATACATTCAACAATACTGAATCTGAGACACATAATCGTATTGTGCTCTCTGCCTTCCGATCCAACTTCTTCCATTCTTCATCAAACACTCCTGTTGGTTTAGTAACTAGATCTACTGTGATCCACTGATCTTTATCCACCAATAGATCCTCCATATTGAGTTTCCACAACTCAAAACTCTGACCATTAAATTTCTCGATCTCTATCTTTCCACTGCTCGTCATCTTCTTTCACCACCAGAATCGATCTCGCAAATCTCCCACTGAACAAGGTCTACCAAAAGCCTGAGCGAAACCCCTCAACAACAAAGGCATCCCCTTGAAGCCAAAACAACTTCGATACCAAATTTAGGTTTTAACCCCGTACATAAATTACCTGCATACAAATCTAAAACATAGAAAATAAACAATGCGAGAGCATAACATATATACACAGAGATTTTCCCCTATATCCAAAAACCGGGACTACCAGCTTGATTTTTCATTATGTTCCTTTCAATGTTACAATACATATTTATACATGCAGAAGCATTCAATACCATGGACTGAAAACCATCGCGTCCAAAACCATGGACCGAAAACCATCGACTACTCCCGCTAGAAAACCTTAGATGAGGAATTGAATTTTGCATCCAACGACTACTCCCACTAGAAATTTAAGTAAAAACTTAGGGAGATAAGTTGAAAATATGAGTTGAAAAAGTAGTTTTATTATTTTATTATTTTTTAAGCTTTGTACTTTTTTACTCCAAAAATGGTGAATGATCCCCCATGGTTGACATCATCATCTTTATTCCTATTGGTTCTTATAAAGTTTATTTTGGTTGTACATTTTTCTTAGGAGGCTCATTTTAGACCTCAAAATTCCCCTAATGAAGGAGGCCGACAGTTCTTGATGAATGTGCTCCAAAAATGCACCCAAAATTATCTCCATTCTAGTACTTATAACACAAATTTGTGAGTGAATTTCAATGGAAAGTAATCTTCAAGGTCAGTGAATGTCAACAAAGATTGGTAGTAATGGAATATATTACTTTCATAGATCAAAATTCTTATGTGTGTGCCTTTTAATGGAATTTTGTCTGCCACGGAGAAAAGGTGTAATAGGTGAGATCCTTGTAGAATATTTTTTTCTTCATTAATGCTCTAGAATTTTCAAAGCTCCAAGAGTTTGTCAACAAAGGTATGCAAATAAATCTCAAATCAACCTACAAAAACAAGTTAATCCCAAATGAATCCCATCAAATACAAATGAAGCCATTCATTCTAGTCAAGGGTGTTTCAGAAATGCTTTAGCATACAACTAACCACTTGTTGATATTTTCTCCACTATTCCAGGTCGCAGAGGATAGTCTAGACAATATCCACTTGTTATACTGGGCTTGATAATTAATGATATGAAGGCTCAAATTATCTTTTAGAAGTATACACAATACGTTCAGACTTCACACATAATTTTCTTTGTGTCCAAGAGAGGACCCACATAGGTATTGAAAATTTGCAATGGAAGCTTGTAAAAATCATGAAAAACCTAGTGAAACCCATGCATGAAAGTGTTGGCATTGATGTCAATAGGGTCTTGGTGTTGTTCATCATATGCCTATGTCTACCTCATGATAAGTGCGATGAGTGTTTGGATTGGTGGTCCTATTGGTTGGAACTAATGTCAACTTGGTTGAGGCATGACTTAGTGGAGGTGATTTCAAGGATGAGTAGAGATGGGTGCAAGGTATGACATGATGGCTTATCATAGGTTGATGATTGACTTGCCACATATGTTCGAGATGTTGCCACTACAGGAGGTTGAAGTGCTGCTATAGGTGTTGCATATTCTTCTACATGTCTTGGAAGAATTAGAGATGTTTCTACATATGTTGGAGGTGCTTTTGCCAGTGTTGGAGGTAGTTGGATGACTTGATGTTGCTGTTGTAGGAGTTGAGGATGCTGCTACAGGAGTTAGAGATGTTGTTGATAGGTTGTTGTTACTGTTTTAGGAGTTGGAGGTGGTTGTATTGGTGATGAGGTTGGCATACTAGGGACTGTTTGTCACTGAATTGTTGCATATTCTCTTGGCCTGTGTTATCAGTTTCAGAATTGTTACAGAGACTTGGAGGTGTGTTTAGATGATGATGAAGGTGTCCCTGAAGTTTGGTAGTGATTTGGGATGGATTGGTTTGATTTTTCCTTATCCTCTAACCTAGTCACATGGATGTAAGCCTGTGAGAGCGATTGAAAGGCTCTAGTCATTGCAAGAAATGCCTATGGGAGTGATTGAGGAGTTCCAGTCGATTTTGTCCAGTGTTGTGCATGTGACGAAGATTTTTCACGAGTTTTTCTCTGCATTCCTCACGCAACTCAGCTAATTTTGTTATTATAGCGACAATCTTGATCCGAACTTTTCGACATATGGTCGGAAAAGTTAGTGGGGCCTCTAGAAACTAATCAAAATTGAAAATATCAAAAGGCAAGTAGAGTTAGTGGCTTGATCAAGTCAATGAGTTGAATCTAGATCAAGTCAAGCATATGAACAAAGTTTGTGGAGCTCAATAATTCTTAGTACTTGTTGAGTTGAGCACCTTAGTTCATCTATATATTGGAGGAAGTTCAATGATAGTATGGTTGATTCTCTTGAGTGTGGATTGAGTATGAGTTTGGAGATGATCCGGATTTAAACAGGAATGCAATAGATTACAGAGATAACCATAAATACAGAGATGTGATAACCATAAATAAAGAGATGCAGCGGAAATAATACTTCATTTCATTAATGGAAATATTGAAATATGCTTACAACCAGAATTGGAAATAAACCAGCTAGGGCGATGGTAGCTTATCTCTGAGAAGAGATGTGCGGCTACATGCCTCTGAACTGTTTCGAAAACTGTATTACAATGAGGCTCGAAGGCCTATTTATTGTTGAGAAACAATGGAAAACCCTTCACATTCCAAAACCTACCCCTAGAAGATGAAACGCCAAATTGTAGGCCCCGTTTTGGGTAAATTGGTACATCAATTTCCCGGGGTCATAACTTTGGCATAGATCTCCATTTGACGCATATGATAGCTCGTTAGAAAGATCTATCTGAGAACTACCATTTTGGGAAGGGCAACATCGGTCCATGGACCTATGTTGCCCCCAGATTTCCCAAAAAACGTCGTTTAGGGCCTCAAAACGGCTCCAGAAGTTCAGGACCCGAAAAACTGCTAAAAATAGTAAGTTGTGCTACAATTACAGAAACTGAAAAACTGAAAGAGACAGTTGTGGGGGTCCAAATGGGATAGGTGGGTGGCCACCAACATCCACCTGGATCAGGAGAATTGTGTGAAAACTGTAAGAGTTGTCTTTGCTAATTTTCTGAAGCAATTTGTAGTTGTAGCAACAGTTAGATGAAGTATGTTTCAACCAATGTTTTGTGCAGCTAGTGAGGAGATGATTAGAGCTTGATTGTAGGAGTATTTGGAGATTTTTGTATCTTAGTTTATTCTTCATTTTTTTTTGTAGTTTTTTATTCAGATTTATGATCAGAATGTTTTTGTGATGCTCATGTTGAGTGAATTGAGAACGCAATGTGAAATATTCTGAAATGTGGTTCGCATGGCGGAATTGAAGGAATGGAGGCTTTAGAGTAGACAATGATTTGGTGGATTTAGTAGAAGGAACAAATTTCTCCATCCAATCAGAGATGGATAGTCCAATGGTAGTTGGGTCAGGATCGTTGATCGTGGTGGCCTTCAGCAGATGGTAGTCCATAGATCCATGAGAGAAATAAATTTCTTGTCTAATATATGCGAGCATATTGTGAAGGAAGTGAAGTCTTTTAGATTATGGGAGTACTTTGATCCATATAAAATTTGTTCAACAAATTAATAAAATATATTGAACAACGCAACAACAGTAAGGGTGGTTTTTGACCTAGGAGGAGGGTTTCCCCCAGAAATATTTGTGTCTCTTATTTGAATTCTTGCATGGTTTTTCTTGTATTTGATGCTCTAATCCTTGCTTATGTGTTTCAGTTTATGCATGGTTTAAAAGATTAATAATTTGAAGAAAAGTTTATAAGTGCCTTCACTACTGGTTCACCCCCCCAATACTGATCTAGTTTCCAACAATTGGTATCAAAGCAGGGCTCTCAGTTGAAAATTGATCATTGAAGGGTGGATCTTGGAGTATTTGGTATATTTTAACAAATTTTTTGAAATGGATCGACAAGGAATTCCATGCTTTATAAAGGTAAATTTGCAACTTGGAGAGAAATTTTGGATTCATATTTTTTGTCCATTGATGACAATATTGTGCTATCAGTTGAGTATGGAATTAAAGATGAATCTAATGATTTGGCTAAAAATATTATTTTGAATAAGATTTCAAAATATGATAGCATGTATGTGAGACACAGTGATACTGCAAAAAAATATGTTAAATAGGTTATAAAGTTTGTATCTTGGAGGAAAATTGCAGATTTCAGGATTGGAGAAAAAGGCAAAGGTTCCAACGCATATTGTAGTGGTAAATAAAGCCTCCTCACAAGAAGAAGATGAAGGCACTAGTGATAAAAATAATGGATCAAGCATCGAACAAGAGGAACAACAAGAAGGGATCAATTGCAAAGATGATGAGCAATCCAAGGTAAAGGCACTAAAAGCAGAGATTCAAAGGCTCATGGTTGAAAATAAATATCAATGAATGTTGATGTAAATGTTTGATCAAAAGGAATGTGCATTCAAAGAAGAAATTTCAGATCTAAAAATTCGCTAGATGAAGAAAGAAAAATCGAAAATAGAGTGAGGAAGTAGTACAAGAAGTTGGAGGTTGAGTGCCAAAAATTGAAAGTTGAAGCAAAATCTGCAAGAGAAGAATTAGAGAGGTTCAAAACTAGTGTTCAAGCATCTACAAGCAAATCAGAAATTGTTGGAGTAGCTAGTAGCAGTGAGAAAAAAATCAACAACCATGCCAAAAGCAGAAGAACAAGCATAGAAGGCCAAAGAAGAAGAATATAATTGGAAGGTGTTATAATTGTGGAATATGTGGACGTATATAAGCAATTTATAGTAATGGAGAGATAAAAATCCCTCATCAAAAGGAGAGACCCAAGGAGAAGCAACCTCAAGCATGCATGCGAAGAATATCTCCATCTGTCATGTATAATAGTCCATTTTATGGTTATTGTTTCTCATGCAATGATTTTGGCCATAGGGCTATTGACTGTAGGGCACATGTAAGGAATATAAATCTTATCAGTAGAAGACAACAGCCTATTCCTTTAATCCTTGGCCACATAAGATGTTTTGTGTGTCACAATATTAGCCATAAGGCCAAGGATTGCAAAATTCCAATGTATTACAAGAGATCCAATCAGAAAGAGTATAATATGCAAGGAAAACTACATAAGAAGAAGAAGGATCAGTAGATGAAACTTTGGAGGAGGAAAACGAAACAAGGAACTCCCACCAAAAATTGAGGCTTGTATGGTCTTGGGGGGAGCATATGGTTGCATCATGAGTTGCATGTAGATTCTTGGATGTGCAGCCATATATGGAATATTTCATGAAGACAAATCTGCATATTGTAGGAGATGCATGAGTTCAGGGGGGGAATTTATGCTTTCAAATGGATTCGAGAATGTTGGAATCATGCTCACAATGGAGGAATTTTACTGTGCTTACTTAGCATGAGTGTGTTGCAGGAAAGGAATTTTGTTACGGTTTCCATATAGAAACAAACCATATTTTTTGCATGACATAGTTAATAATTGATGATTATTATACTACTATATGATATTTATGCCATGTGTAGTTTCCATGGAAGATCAGATGATGTGTTAGAGTTGGATTATCTAGAGTATGCACTTTATGGCTTATGATTTTTTTCTAGATGTATCATGTTGCTGCTCATGTGTTGTTGGATGGATGAGATATGAGAAGGATGATTTTTGTATTTTTTTTAATATTTGTGGAAAAAACTGTGAACAGTTTTTGAAACCAATGTTTCGGACTAACTTAGTGAGTCCATCATCAGGGCAATGTGATTTGTATTTTGAGAAGAGAGAGCGTGAAATCATGGAGCTATTAATAGTTAATTGGGAAAAATATTTGATGTCTTCTTTTATTGTCGACTTTTAAATGACTAACTAATTATATAATATATATATATATATATTATAATATAATATATATAATTTATATATATATATATATTATATATATATATATATATATTATATATATATATATATATATATATATAATATATATATATAATATATATATATATATATATAATATATATATATATATATATATAGATATATAATATATATAAATAATATCATATATTATTTTTATAAATATATTTTGGTTTAATTAGTGATAGATTTAACAATCTATCATGCTTTGTTGATTATGTAATATATTAATTATTTATTTATTTTATTTATTGATTCTATGTTATATATTTAAGTTCTTTGCTATGTATTAAATGTTTTATTAGTAATGTATATAATTTTAAAGTTACAATTTGAAGGTTTAATTATGTCGACTTTTTTTTATTTTATTTAAAAGAGAGTTAAATAGGGTGTTAGTAGTGATTGGTTATATTTTTTTATTATAATTAATTTATGAATGTTTGTTAATACTCATTAATTATATCTATATTTACTGTTTTTATTTTTTTTTTTTAATAAAGGTTTCCAGGTGTTACTTAGTTTTAGTCCGTTATCTCTATTCATGTTGTTGGAGGATTTTTCAATTTCAATTGCCTCTTTCACCCTCCTTTTTAAATAATGGTCTTCTTTGTGAATTAATTTTGCTTGTTCCATACAAATATAATGCGAGGAAGAACATGCATGCTCTACCAGACCTAATTTTTCCAACTTTTTTCTCGCAATATCATTAATGTGTTCTTTTAACCTTATGCCCAAGGATCTCCCTGTTTCACCTATATAATTTTTTCCACGTGAGAAGGGAATCGAGTATACACCTTTGTGATTTTTTGGGTCTATTAAGTACTTGGTAGAATCAAGCATGTTTTTGATGGTGTTTGGGGGAGTGAAGGCAACCATGATGTTATGTTTGGTGAGAATTCTAGCAATTTTGTCTATGGTTCCTTTTATATAGGGTAAGGAGATTCTAGGGTTTTCAAGAGTTTTTCCTTTTTGGGTTTTGGTTGTGGATTCTTTAATTATTTTTTGGATAATGTTTTTCTGATAGCCATTGTTTATAAAGACCTTGTAGAGATGGTTAAGTTCTTCCTGTAAATGTTCAGGGTCAGAGATCCTAGAAGCTTTGGTAGCTAGGGTTTTGATGACACCGACTTTTTGCTTTGGATGGTGGTGGGAATTTGAATGAAGATATTTGTCAGTGTGAGTTTGTTTCCTGAATACTTGGTGGCTTAGTTTACCATTTTTCTTGGTAAGGAGGACATCTAGGAAGGGGAGTTGGTTGTCTTTTTCAATTTCAGTAGTGAATTTTATGTGTTCAGAGAGGTTGTTTATGTGTGATGAAAATTCATTAAGTTTATCTAAACTATGGCTCCATTTAGCGAAAATATCATCTACATATCTTTTCCATTCTTCAGGGGTAAAGGGGAAAGACTTAAGGGCCATTTGTTCAAAATGTTCCATGTATAAGTTAGTAGTTATTGGTGATAAAGGAGAACCCATGGCAACACCATGAATTTGCTCATAGATTTTTCCTTTGAAACTGAAGTATGAAGATTTAAGGCAAATGCTTACAAGTTCCACAGTTTCAAGGTCTGTGATTTTCTTTAATACTTCTATGGCTTCATCTACTGGAATCATAGTGTAGAGAGACACGATGTCAAATCTAACCAGGAGGTCATTGTCACTAATTTCTAAGTTTTTAATCCATTTTATGAAAGAATAAGAATCTTTGATGTAAGAGGGGGTGTTACCGGATAAAGGTCTAAGTTTGTTGGCAAGGTATTTAGCTAACCAGTAAGTGGGTGATCCTATAGTGTTCACTATGGGTCTCAATGGAATTCCATATTTATGGATTTTAGGCACACCATATATTCTAGGGATGATGGCGTAATTAGGGATTAACCTGTTCTTAATAATTGAATCAAGAGAAGAGTTTTTGACTTTGTTACTAACTTGGTGAAGGATTTTGTTTCTAGGGTCCTTGTTAAGTAATCTATAACAACCACTCTTGTTAAGGTGTTCTTCCATATTATTATCATAGTCTGCCCTATCCATAATAAATGTGGCATTTCCTTTGTCTTCTTTTAAAATTATAATGTTTTTGTTTTTTCTAATGTTTTTTAAAGCTTTAGATTCTTCTTTGGAGATGTTGCTAGGAGGAGGTTTGGCATTTTTTAGAATTCTGGCAACGTCCTATCTTATTTCTTCTGCAACATTTTGATCTGTTTTTTTGATGATGACTTTAATGTTGCTTATGATATCATTTACAGGAATTTTACCTGGAGATAAAGTGAAATTTAGACCTTTTTCTAGCAGTGATTTCAAGTGATCATCTAATGTCAGCTTAGAAAGGTTGATTACTTTCGAGTTTCTAATTGAGTTTCCAGTTTTGTTTACTGTATTTGTTGAAGTATGACAGACGTTCTTGATGTTTTCAGTGGAAGCAACGTGGGATGCTTTGTTAATTTTCTGCAATGAGTTATCTAATTGTGCATTAGAATGGTTTGGGGGGGAGTCAGTGTAGGTGGCAGTGTGGGTTGAGCTGTTATCGCTGGCTTTTTTCTACCAGGAAAGGTTTCCAGGATCTGGATCACTCAGAAATTGCGATGCTATAGAGAAACTGTTGGCTTCATCCAACGTTGTCGAGAAAAGAACTAGGTTCTAAACTTCTAGTTTTTCGGACACCCCTAATTTCTTTGCCAAGGCTTTTGTCGTGAGCTCACACAGTCCCTGCCCTTGAACTATCTTCACTGGATTAATCTCGAGGTCATATTCTTGAAATGTGGTTATCAATTTCCTCTCCATTCACCCATTTCTTTCTGCACAAAGAGGGCTCTTACAATAGGATAGGGAACGATCACTTTAGTCCTAACCTTTAATAAATAAGGGCGGAAATGTTTTATGGCCTTAAAAACTACAAATCCTTATTTCTCCACGTCTGGATAGTTCAGTTCTACTCCCTAGAGATTAGAGCTCATATAGGAAATGGTGACTTCGTTTCCCTTGTCATTTTTTTGGGTGAGGATTACGGCATATGAAACATCAGAAGCGAAAGTGTATAAGAGGAATTCCTTGTCAAAATCAGGACTAACCAATGCAGGGGCTTATGTGATGGCCTATTTAATTTGTTGAAACGATTTCTTATCTTCATCGTTCCACCTGTACACAACGTCTTTCTTCATCATTAGTTGCATGGGACGCACTATTTCTGCGAAACCTAGAATGAATTTCCTAAAGAAATTAATTTTCCCAAAGAAATATTGCATTGCTTTTTTATTTTCAAGGGGTTGTATTCTCATGATGATCTCTATTCTTTCGGGATCAATAACAATCCCTTCTTTAGAGAGGATATGACCCAGTAGTTTCCCTTCTGTAACTGCGAAGATGCTCTTCTGGGGATTCATCGATATTTTGTATCTTCGGCATCTTTCAAAAATCTGTTTCAAGTGATAGATATGATCCCTTTTGTGATATGAATACATAGTAATGTCATCCATGTAAACCACTACTGATCTGTTAATCAACCCTCAGAAAGCTATGTCCATAGCTCTCTGAAATGTGGCGCCCGCATTAATAAGTCCAAAAGGCATTTTACGATATGTGTAAGTGCCCCATTTAGTGTTGAAAGTTGTCTTAAGCTGATCCCCATTAGACACCAACACTTGGTTATATCCTGAAAAACCATCCAATAGGGACAACATTTCAGACCCAGAAACGCACTAAAGAATGTATTCCATAGAAGGTACACGATAGTTATCTTTCTACGATGCTTTGTTCAGGTTTCTGAAATTGATACATAGCCTAATGTCTCCATTTTTCTTTCTTACTAGCATGAGATTCACTACCTAGCGAGTGTGTCTGACCGGAAAAATGATTTTAGCATCTAGCATTTCGTTTAATTCATTCTTCACCAACGGTTCTAAGCTGCGATGCATCTTGCAAAGCTTTCATTGGTAGGGCTTAGCCTCCTTTTCTAGAGGAATTACATGCTGTATAACATTGGTATCAAAGGTTTTTAAGTCACCATATGTCCATGTAAAGACGTCCTTATACTCTTTAAATAGCTTAACAAATGCAACCTTCTCTTGTGGAGAGCACCCCAAGCCCAAATTGACATTTTTTGGGTCTTCTTTGGTTCCAAGGTTGACCGATTCATACTTCATGGATGAGTTATGTGTTTTACAGTTAGTTGGCTTCTTGAATTTATCATGCAGGTCATACAAGTGCTCCATCTTGACAACTGACTTGGGAATCATATTGGACTAATCCTTTTCCTCATCTTCCCTCTCATTCATAAGCCTGTCATGCTCCTTTTCATCAATGATTGCATTCTTGAATATCTTCTCGCAGTGCAAGAACTCAAGGATTTGTTCGTCATCTTCAAACACCTGCCAATTTGAGATGTTATTAGGCACGGATGGTTTGAAAATCAATTCAACATAACATTTATCTTCTTTAATCTAAAATTAGGCAAAAGTTTTGCATCCATACCAGCCATCAGATCGACATCTTGTTTTTTCCCTCGAGGTATGTATGTGATATTAAAAGAATAAAAACTATCAATTAAGCTCCATACCTCATGTTGGTACCTTACCAGGTGTGGTGAATTGCAATGTATCCTTTTCCTCAGCTGGTCCACAATTATCTGTGAGTCACCAAAAACTTTAAGATTTTTTACCTTCATATCAATGGCTTTCTTCAAGCCCTATAGCAAGCCTTCATGTTCTGCCATGTTGTTGGTGCATGTAAACTCCAACCTGCTAGCCATAAGATGTTGGTTCCCTTGCGGGTCAATGAGAATGCTCCTAGCACCTGCACCTTCAAAGCAGTTAGAGCCACCAATGTAGAGTGTCCAAAATATAGAATCTAATGTTACATCAATTGAACTTCTATCTATGAAATTAGTCCTATCATCTACTATAGTATAGGATAATTCATCAGTTGGATTACAGGGGAGAGCTTCCAACTGTGTGTTTATCAAAGTTTCTTCAATTGTCTCTGCATGAAAATCTCCGAAACAGGTTTCGATGGCGCAAACGTCGAAACAATAATTCCCAAGGATAGAGTTGGTAAACATTACAGGTTCATTGGGGCCATTTAGTTCCGTCACCACATACTTCATGTATCTCTCCCGATCAACTCTCAGCATATCACCCTTTTCCTTCTAAGGCAGTAAGATATGGGACCAATCCATTGAGAAATATCCATTCAGTTTTGCTGACCAGTCCCTACTAAGTAGCATTCCATAAGCCTCAGGTATATCGACTACCACTATGTCAATGACTTGTGTGTATTGTGGTTTAGTAGCCATCTGAATCAACACATCTTTCAATTCCCTAATTACTTTCAAATTTGTCCTGTCTAATTGCATAATTTGAGTCCTAGTTTTCTCAGGTATTGCATGAAGTCTTTTAGCAATAGTGTAAGGCATCACAGTGGACGAGGCACCTGACTCTACCAAGAAATTGTGTACGTTCATGTTGAAGATTTCAACTGTGATAAGGAAAGGAGGAGTCATGGATTTTTATTTTCTTCCTATCATGGCCGCACTGACATCTTGGGGGGTTCAATTCATTTTTGACATAGTGGCTTCCATGGCTGGTGGCTTTTAGGATGTACTGGAGGTACTAATGGGTCTAGACACTGGCTTTTGGGTTTGGCTGCTTGGAATGGTGGGAGATTTGCAATTCTGTTCATTCATAGCTTTTAAGAATAAATCTCTCTGCTGCGTTAACTTTAACAAATCAAAATACGTGATATTAGCTCGAGATTTCTTAAGATCATCCACAATGTTGTAATCAATGTTATAAACAGGGTAGGGTAGAGTGAACATAACAGTTTTTTTGTTTTTAGGTGGGACTTTACCATTGTGAGTCACCTTCGTTGCATTTGGAGATGCATTTTCTTTCTAAGGATAGTTCACAATTGGTGTACTCTTGGAATCACCACTAGGTTTATTCCTCTCAACATGAACCTTGGGAGGGATACCTTCAAAGGGTGAACATCTTTCTTTGTCTAGTCTATAGGCTTCATCACGCCCGCAAGTGGCCCTTTACTTCGTGTATGGATTTCATTAGTGTGGATTTCTGCCATACTATCTCCTTCATCGTCATCATTCTCATTTGTGTAGAAATCCCACAGTACATTGATTTGAGATTCTTCGTCCAAGTGCTCTTCTACTTGGTATTCTTCCTCATTTTCTTGTTCTGGCTCTAGCTCCACTATATGTTGTTCTTGGTTAAGGATCAATCCGATAAGAGCCAGGTCTTCTGTATTTAAATTCCCTTCATTGGGTGGAGTAAGTAGTGCAAGTTGACCATGACCACCTTTTGTCTTCTTACGATAGAAAGTTTTGAAATATTTTATGTTACTATACTCTCCTCCACTCTCGATTGTACTCTCTCCAAAATTCCTTTTCATATCGATGACTGTTTTTGTCAACTTCTTAATGATCCAATGCAAACCTTCTACATCTATGGTATCCTTTTCTTTGATTTTAGCCCCTTTGTTATCACTCCCTTTATTATTCTTGGATGCTTGAGAGGCTTTCTTTTCTCTGGTTGTATGATGACATGCTGTGAGACTGATCATTTCATTCTCGACTTTTACTGCTTCATTGATAGCACCCTGTAAGGTTTTTGCATTACTCCTTTTGACCCACATCGCAGTAGGGATAGGGAGAGCAGTGATGTGGAATTCCATGAGAACCTCCTTAGTAGGTCTAGCATTAGCCGAGATTCTATTGAACAAGGTGTTGAACCGGATGTTAAAATCCTTGACCTTTTCTTTGGTTTCCATTTTCAAACGGGATAGTTCTAGAACTAAGGTTGTAGGTGTTTTGTCATTGCCATACTTGTCTAAAAAGGCCTATTGAAAGGCAGCCCACGAGGTGATCGATCTTGTTCTCAAGCTAAAGTACCATGTGGAGGCCGCACCAATCAAAGTGAAAGGGAATAAGCGACATACTATATCTTCATCGACTATCCCCAACATGTGCACGACCAAGAAGAAAGAGTGAATATGGTTATCAGCGGTGTCTCCTCGCTCAGGGTCGAATTTAGGTAGTACTCTTTATGCATTCTTGGGTAAGGGATGTTGCTGCACAGGTACCGCTACGACATCCTTAGCGAGCTAGGGAGGGAGTGCTCCCGAAGGAGGTGGGAGTTGGTTCCCACCCGGTTGAAATTGGTTCCCACCTAGAAGAGGAACGTTAGCCATATTGTGGATAGGGATGTTCTAGTTGAAGGTTTCTTTGAGGCTTTCTTTATTAGTATTTCCCAAATCGGGCCAGGGATTACCTTCAGAGAGTGGATCTTTAGGAATTTCTTCCCAGGGAGTGTCGATACTTTGCAAGGACTCTAGCACAATATCTTCAAGAGACGAGGTTGTAGATGTCTCTTCGTTTATAGAATAGATCCTTGGCTTTCTTTTATTTGTCGGAGGTAAAGAGTGAAAGATGGGAAGTTGAGAGAGGGAACGAGCATAAGCCAGAGTAAGTATTCTGACTGGTTGTTCCTGAGTGACAGGATACTCCCACAGTGTCTCTTCTTCGAAATGAGGCTTTTCCAAATGGGGGGAATGGTCTTTTTGACCTTCATGATCCATGCATTAATCTTTTCTAGTCCATGTGAGACATTTATAGATGAAATCATAAAAAGTTGTGGACAACGGTTCAAGCCCTCCTTCTAGTGCCAATTTGTTGACATGGAGAATTTTCGCTATACCAACAAGGGGAACTAACCCAATCATAGACCCTAATTAGATCTGCTTTCGTTTGGGATGGCTAGCTCCATCAGGTTTTGAAGGATCCTGTAAACTATTAAAAGTGTTGAGAGATTGCTTCCTTGAGGAAGACTTCAATTGAATCAACAAAAGAAATAGCTAACCTATATGTATCAAATCCTATCTACACTAATTCTCACTACTTAAGCCAGTCCTAACTATCCTAATCTATCCTACAAGAGCCTAACAAAAAGAGGTTAAACATCATATATAGATTCCAAGTCCAAATGAATCAATTACTATTCAATAAGAACAAGGTTGTATTAAATCCTAATTGCAGCCCAATTACTTATACAGGAATATACATTCCTTTCCTTACAAATAACACTTGCAATTGATTTTTAACAAAGTTTCGAATCAGCAACCTTTCATGAATTAACAATGCTATTGAATTATATTCAAATAACCAGGAATAACCATGAACTCCTTGTTATCAATATGCACAAAGCAAATCACATTTATCTTTATACTAGCAACAACACACTGATTCTAAACATATGAGAGAAAAGGAAAGCAAATATGAAACAACAGGCTCCTTCTTGAACCAAACAAACTTCTTTATTCACAATAAATCAAAGTTGTTCTCTCCAAACAAAAAGCCCCCATCTCATCTCTAGAGGTAATACTTATGCAGCCGAGAATGACTTTTGGTCTTCCCCTAACCTTTCATCTCCCCCTCTTCTTTTCAATACACAAATCAGAATATACAGACATAGAACAATTGATGTAACCACTGCCATGTAGTAGGCATATCTGCTGGAGCGCTTCGTTTCCTGGGGGAATGAACAAATGTTGATTAAAAGAGGATAACTGTGTGTCATCTCTTCATGATGAAACCCGAGACAACTTCTCTTTCGGAATATATAAGCAACGCGTGGAAACCGACTGAGAACGCCAAAGGCCGGCTCTTTAAAGAGAACACACCCGCATATATGAATTCTTCAGATATGCTTATGCGTCTTTTACTCCTCGACTGCAAGGATAATTCGTATTAGCTATGATTATGAGAAATATGCCAAACATGCTTCTAAACAAACCTTGCATTCAAATGTCGTTTCTATTAATCTCACAATGCAAAGAAATCATGATTATTAAGCCATTGAACCTGTTATAACCTCTATTCCCATTGCCCATAATATTCATTATTATTCAAGAATCCCTTGACAATGCTTAAATAGGCAGAGCATTCGCTTTACCTGATTTTCTTTTAAAAATCGAGACGACAACATTTCATCGAATACATAGGAAAACACAAGAAAACCCGCAGTCGAGCCGTAAGGCCGGACTTCAAATCTTGTATACTTGAGCCTATAATTATTATCAAGTCCACCATATCGCTGCTTTGCATATTGCATAACCCTCAGGATCCACTAATTCTGATAAGCGATTGGGGAAAGTGGACCCGAAATATATGTGTGTGTGTGTGTGTGTGTGTGTGTTAATACTGTCGATGGGTCCACCGTATCACATCGCAATGTTTCAATAGCGGGTGAATGGGCCTTGGGTTTCATTGGAGCCTGACTGTGATATGCGATGGGGCTCCAGACCCGAAATATACACATGTTGCACTTAATAGTTCCGAGAGGTCTGCAATGTATGACTTCCCTTTGAAAAACCCGAACCCCAGCGTATTATCGAAAAACATGGGAAAACACGGGAAAACCACGTGGCCAAGCCATAAGGCTGGGCTTCAAATATTATACCCCTCCCTCTATAATCATTGTTAGGTTCGGTAAATAATGGTGTGCCTTATATATAAGCCCTAGACCCCGCCGATTGCGATATGCGATAGGGCTCTGGACCCTAAATATATATATTATGGTTAATAATGTTGTCGGGTCCAGTAGATTGCAGTGTGAATTATATACAAGCCCTGGGACCCCACTGATTGCGATATGCAATGGGGGGCCCCAACCTGAAATATATGTATAAAGTGGTTGATAATGTTGTCGGGTCCAGTGCCTCATGGTGCTTGTTGTGTGGCAATGTTGATTGTGATAAAGGGAAAAAATGGTAAGTTATGCATGTTCGCGAAGCATTCCATTGTAAAGGTTTATAATGGGAATAAGGAAGCGTGGAAGGTTTCATGGGTTGAATTCAAATACAACCATGATAGAGAGTGGGGGGTTGGTTATGTGCGTGGGCATAGAGCACCATGAAGGTTTATGGGGATTGAAAAGTCCCGATGAAGGAAATGGATGAAGGGCTAGAGAGGGTTATGGATGAATCATACGATAGAGAGCTAAAATCCCTGGGATAAAATAGATCATTCGGGGAGGTGAAAGATCAAACTTCTAGGGGGGCCATTCAAAATTGCTACTAGGGTAGGTTTTAATAGAGTGGTGGTTGTGGCCACAATAGAGCAATAACTTGAAATAAAGGAACAATTTTCCTTTCGATTAAAATTGCATTTTGAGCAAATCCCAATACCTCATATAACCACAAAAGGGAAAATTATGTATTTTTAAACTCCCATCTCTCATACTAAGGCTTCAGATAATTCTCTATAATCATCTCATGTCAAATTTTTTTTATTCCCATCTAATGACTAATTTCCCTCCAAATCTACTAAGTAAAAATAAAATAATAAAGAGGAGTATTTTTTTCAAATCCCAGTCTATAAAGTAAGCATTGAATACTAGGACTTGCCTTGTTTCTTTTCTAGATAATTTCCCAAGTAAATATAAGCCTCATAAAAATATTAGTCTTAATAGGATATTTGTTTTCCTTATTTTATCCCATCACCATTTAACATTTTGATGTGCATTCTATTGTAGTTTCATGTGGCCTAATTTCATTATGTAGTTCCCCTAGTTTTGTTTTGTGTCAGCATAGTTCATTAAATTTTTCATTTATACTAATATGTTCTCATCATAACTTAGCCCCACATACATTGAAGTTGTGATCTTGTTCACTCGCTTGTCCTAAATCTTGTATGTAAACCACGCCTATTTCCATAAATATGTGGATAGAGGATCCCTTATCAAATTAAGAGTGCACCTCCCTATAGTTTGTAGGCAATGGATCAAATTAGTAGATAAGTACACCTCATTCTCACACCCCATTATAACATCAACTCCCACCCTTACACGAGAGCCATTATTGACTTTATAGGCATAAAAATAACCCTATAATAAAAAAGTCAAGTGCTAAATACTTCCATTGGTTGGAAATATCGATAGTGCCTTTCCTATTACTTCTATCCAATCATATAATGATCCCTTAACAAGTATTTCTAAATTATTATTTTATTCAAGAGGCATCCCTTTGTGAGTAGATTCCATAAAAAAATTTCAACAAGTGATATTTTAAATACATGAATTTTCTTTAAACCCCATCCTCCCTCATCCTTAGGCCTAAATATAGTTTTCCATTAAGCTAAGTTTACAAAGAAAATTTAAGCATCAACTTCTAAGTTTCCCCAAGATTCCTTTGGGAATGTGTGCCAAGGAACAACAATAGACTTGAATGGAATCTAGAGTATATTTTGTTAGGACCAATATTTCTCCAGAAGAGAGCCACTCATTGCACCATAAAAATATTTTCTTATTAATATTAAAGAGAATCGAAGTCCAATCCTTATTCCCATAACCATCTGGTTCAAGACTAAAAACAAAGTACTTAATTCCTTTTAGAAAATAAAAAATTATATTGGAAATATATCCTCTTATAGTCTAAATTACTTCCTCACCAAGTTCATTGGACACCAGAATATACTTGTGAACATTAATTTCCATTCTAGTAGCCTTATGGTATAATTGCAAAAGCTCTCTATTTTCCTTCTCCCCTCAACAAAAATATTACAAAAAAAAACACATCTTCCACAAAATAATAAATGAGTAAGTAATCCAATACCACCTATGATGATGCCTTGGGTAGATCTTTTTGCTTAGTCCTTCAACGACTAACATAACATTACATTAGAGTTATTCTTAACCTTTTAAAGACTCTATTACATGCAATCCACAAGCACAAAAGCATGGGAAACCAAAAATTCATGGGCCCAAAACCACTACTATTGACCCAATCAACTTTGGATCTTTCCCAAAGTTAAGTTTACCTACAATCCCCCCCTTAAACCTTGACTTGGGGTTTCTCTTGGCCAAATATGGCCAAACCAGCCAAGTGACTCTAGCCCTTATCCCCCTCGAATTTTATACCCTGGGTATCCTCATGCCCCCTATCACCTATAACTATGCACATACTTTACCCAAAATTTCCCAAGGGTACGCATTCCTTACCATGTCTTACAATAGTATGCCCATTTACATGCAATAAAATTTCGATTCCATTATAAAATTTTCTTTTTGTTTATCCCTTTTTGTTATCTAACATCCATTCTCTCACCTTTCTATTTCTTTGACTCTAACTCTACCAAAAAAACATAAGAATGTCACCTTCATATTACATCCCTCACACCTATTCAAATCTTACCATAATTGTAGTCTTGAATTTCATGGTCCAAGAGATCAACCTTGGACACATATATAACTAACATTTTTCCTTTGTACCTCCTTGTCAATTTAGTTTATCGTTGGACCAAATTGATGGCCCCCAATTAAACCCTTGGCTTCCACCAACAATTTTACCAAGGATTTCATATCCTCGTTATCCTTCCATTTCCTCACTTTCGAACATCTCTTCTATATGTGTACTGACATTGATCGAGTTTGATCCTTCACCTTTGTATTAACACACTATGACCAAAGACTAGTGTCTTGTGATCAACCTCTAGGGGAACTTTCACACAGCAATATCACATGGGAAATGTATTGTGTGTATTTTCCTTCATTTTTACCAAGTGAAAAACCCTCAAACCCTTGATCCATGAACTTGAAGATTAACTTACAGATGACCCTCACAAGTTTTTGCAAGCTCTAAGATTTATTAAACTTTGGCTTCCCTTCTTAGTCCCCAAGGCTGTCACCACTCTCACATTTGGTCGCCCCATAAATAAACATGCTATGTACAATGGCACCAGGTCTCCAGATGTCGTTATCATACCTTGCCATGGCATCTTGGGCGTAATTATAGAATTCAACAAGTCGTGCATGGATTCCAAAATCCCTCAGCATATTTAGAATATCTTTTCTACAACATATTGTGCAACCATGCAAGCACACCAGTTCAACACTTTCAGAAACCCGATTTCCCTGCCACCTTCAAAAATTCTGTGGAAAACCCAATTAACAAAATTATATTAGATCCATTGGCAAAAGCATGGCCAAGCTATCCAAGAGAGACTTCAAAACTCACATCCTATTACAATAGAGTTCCTCCCAACCTTTTATAGGCTCCATTACATGAATTCCATAGGAAAAAAAACATGGGAACCCAAAACACCATGCATGAAAACCATTGCTTTGACTCTTGAATTTTTACCTAGTATAAATATGAATACAATGAACACCATTCTCTCAATCCTCTTGTAAGTTTCAAAAAACACATATGATGCATATGTGACACACCACATGATAAAATTAACCATATCTAAATTAAATTCAAAGTGAATTAAAATAATTTGAAATAAAGCCAACAAACTTTGTCAAATGGTTTTCTTAAATCTAGTTTGATTACTATTGTTGTCATATGCTTTGTTTTAATGGTATGAAAACCTTCAAATCTTCATGGATTGATGACCCTCCAGGAATCTAAATTATTCATGGATTTTACTTTGGACAAAAGTTCCTTTAATTTAATTGCAAACATCTTACAAATAATATTGTACATACAATTGCACAACACTATAGGTTTGAAGGCATAAAAATACTTAGGTTAATTGTTATGAACAACTAAAATAGAAATGATATTGAAAGAGTGTAACATTTTTCTAGTGGATCTTACTTTTGTCAATATTCAGAGCAAATTCTCTCCCAACAACTCAAAGAAACTTAAAAAGAACGTAACAGTCCAAAATTCAAGGTTGGGACTCTAATATTTATGAAGAGATGTCAACACAACCATAATTTCATCCTTTATATATATGTCGTTTACGGACCCTGGAGATCATCTATGAAATATTTGTACCAAGCAGATCCACCCAAAGGGATCCCTTCTTCCGGGCTCAGCCATAGAGCCTGACCTTGAGAATGTCGAGAGAATTGAACCTATGTAGTAGAAAAGGTACTTTAACGATGGGGACTCGACCAATTTAGCTAACCTTCAGGACTAATTCATCCTTTGATATATCCTCATACAACAACCAATTACCCTCCTTTGAAACAAACATGGAAGATGTGAATCTACCTTAATAATCCTTGCAATATTTGACCCCTCTAATATTTACATACTTTTTTAAAATTCTTAACCCCCATGTTGATGAAACCATAGAAATTTCTTACTAGATTATTTTCCTTGATAATTTCCCAAATACTATTAACACTTATTATGATTTGAAAATCATAAACACATTAAGTGTTTTAGTCTTCAAACTGCATTAGTATCCTCCAAATTTCTACTTTTTAGTACTCTCCCTTACCAAAAACTCCACCAAAATTTTGATAGAACAAGTTAGGGTTTCACCCTAACTTCCCTACTTTAGGCTTCAAAAGAGTTAGTGAATTTTTGTATGTGTAAATCTTATTTGATAAGGCCCATAAGATAATAGTAGAAATTTATTCAATGTAAAAAGGTTCTCTTTATAAGGACCATGAGGTAGTTGGTACCCATTAATGATTAGACCACATGTAGTGAAGTTTTTTGTTATGTAAAGCTATTTAAATAGACAAGAGACTATAGAATGTTTATTTTGTGTTATGTATTTGGAGCTTTGCTTAGTGGAAGGTCATTACACCTTAAGAGTCAAGTTAAAGTTGTATTCTTCTTCAAATTATCAATATATAGGGTATTTTACATATTTGAGCTTATTGTCTTTTGTTTTTGGTTGATATTGTATTCTTCTTCACATTATCAATATATAAGGGTCTTTTGCATATTTGACCTTATTGTCCCTTGTTTTTGGTTAATATGTAATTTGATTCTTTGTATACTTTTTTTGTTCCAATTTTCAAGGGTTAATGAACACCACAACTAGCATCAAAGATATTTCTTGAGCAGACATGCCCCCAAATGTTAGTCCTTTTTTTTAGGCTAGAGACATGTTTCAACATCTTTAAATAATAATTTAAATATGGGTAAAAATTCAGTTGGGGAAGAATAATTATCATTCATCATAATAATAATTTATCATTCAATGGGTAAAAATACAATTGGGGAAGAATACAAATAGTAAATACAAGTAGAATTACATTGTTGGAAACCATTGTAACCTTGGTTGATACCCGTTTGAGTATTAACATATTAGAAAACAATTGTATACATAACATCACTTCCACATACAATTATGTATATTGGAATTCCACTAATCATACTTGAAACCAACCCTAGATCAATCAAGTAATCATCGTGTTATCATAATATATCGAGAACAACACTCAAGAAGATCACTTTCTAATACCTAGGTAGTTGGGTTGTATGGAAGGTACGGTTGAGCCTACTTAGTTATTCACTTGAATTGGGTTGAGTACTACTATTGAACCTCATAAGTATATTAGAGAGATAATAGCACTCGACGTTGCTTTGTCTCTAGGACCTTGCATTCCCTAACAATTGTAGTTAACCAACAAATTCCCTACATTGTTGCATTTGGAAGCAATTTGAATATTTTCCACTATAATTATTATTAGCCAAGAGTAATACTCCTACAAGAGTAGTAATCAGAAGATTTAAAAAATGGAGTTTGGTTCATGCCAACACCACTATGGGAGACATATCTCAAAAATTCCTTGCATCATACTAATCATGGAGGTATACCTCTTAGATAACCCTTTTGGGTAAACCTAATAATACAATAATTTGGAGTATATTTGAAAAGGCTCCTTTCAAGCTAGTGGTCATAATGAGATAAGTAGAGAATAACACTTCCACAAAAACTTTGGTGGTCCCATGGTTCAAAATCAAAACATGGACAACTCAAAGAACTAACGATAGTCCCCAACCCAACTCGCTTAGTACATACAATGACAAGACAAAGTTGATATCATTAAGTCTTGATTCGAACTTGTGACGAAAGAATGAACAAGCAAAATGACATAGGTAACTGCTTGGTATCTAGGTAGGGATTTTAGGTTTATGTTATATTTTTTGCACAAATATCCCCATGCATGACTCATATGTGCTTGGTGTAGTTGGGGAGGTTTTCCAGGGGGTGGAGCCCCAAAAAAAAAGAGGAAATTTTTTGTGTTATTTTTGTTGTTTCGTGGCACATGGTTTTCTAATTTTGGTTAAAAAACTAAGGTTGTCATCTAGTCTAGGTAAAATTATGGGATTTTTATGCCACAAGATCATACATATTGTATTCTAAATTATGAATTTAATTGATGATAAAAATTAGAGGTGTGACTCTAAACATTTTGTTGGTTTTCCCAATTAAGGGTTTACAAGGTAAATCTCTATGATTTATGTGTGATTTCCATTAAATTAATTTTATATTTATAAAAATATATGTATGTATTTTTATTGTAAATTTTTAAAGCTTACAAAGAGATTCAAACATTAATCCAATCATAAAGCCATTTATCACCCCTAATTATATATTGCACACATGTTTCAGGATAATCAATGTCCTCACTTTTAGGATCACAATTGATGTCATCATTTTCCAAAGGTTGAAATGAACAAATGTTGGAAATTCTAAAAATGGTATAGGAAGGCATATAAAGGCTACATTGTTGGTCCTAATTTACACAAGTACTTGATTTTTGTTTTGAGTGTGCCATTAACTATTTGGGACACCTGAGAAAATTATACCAAATAGTAACAATTATGTAATATACTACCACCTTTGAGAAATTGGCAATCCACACGTACGACTAATCTAATTTAATTTTTAAAAAAATGTTTATCAATAGTATCAAGGACACAATTAAAGCATCGGTCATGATGCAACACTACAAACATGATTAGAAGATTTTGATAGGGCTAAATAAGTTAATATAGTGATCAATGCACAAACTAAGATACCTTTATTCACCACTCACCTTAGACCCCTTGTGGCGTCTACCCCCAACTCATCCAACTCATAGGTAGTTTGCAACCTCATAAGTAGTTTTCACCAAAAATTATCCCCTGAAGAGATGGAGGATCATCAATGTCTCTGTCTTCGCTATAATTTTGACAAGAAATACCTCGAAAGTCACAAATGAAAATAACATAAACTATTTCAAATGGATGTATCTCCACATGACTATTAAGAGGACATTCCCATTGAACATTCTCCTAACCCATATTTGAACGATACTACCCAATACCTCTGTCATTTATATAACTATGATGATCAATATTTATAAGGGCACAAATGTAAAGAATATAAATTATTTCAAAAGGATATATCTCCCCATAACTACTTAGAGGACATTCAAGATACCCATGAACCATCTTTGGAATATACCACCCTACCCATGGAATATTAATCCCCCTTGCAAACTCCTTTTGAGGAACCCAAAAATTCTCTCAATGCCCTATCATGTTTCTTGATACTACAAACCTTGAAATTAATTAGCTACCTCAAGCATCACAAAGTGATTATGTTAATTGACAGTGATAGAACCCATAATTTTATCTATAATATAGTGGCACAAGACACCCATTTGTGTATATATTCCATATCTAACTTTCATATTATGATCACCAATGGTGGCACAATGAAATGTGGGGCCAGATGCAAAAATGTGAAACTACAAATGGGTGAGTATCATCTCAAAACTCACATGTTTTCAATTGAATGGGAAGTTGTGGTATAGTTCTTGGAGAAAAAAAAGCTATACACAATGGGACTAGTCACTATGGATTTTAAAGAATTTTACATAAGCTTCATGTAGGAAGGTAAAAATCATACCCTCAAGGGGATTGCATTAAATTCTGCTAAAATTATAACCTCTCATTATATGGAGAAGTTTTTGGAGAAAGGCCACGTGATTGTTATTCTACAATTCAATGCCATATTGGTAGTTGACACCACTTCACTAGAGATTCACCTTGATTTACACTTGGTTTTATCTAAGCATCAACAGGTTTATGAAACAAATTCCTATGGGGAGCATGATCATGGTATTCCCCACATTCCAAAAAATCAACCACCCATTTTGCATCCTTATATTTACCCTTTCACATAGAAAAATGAAATTGAAAATATCATCAAGGAATTATTGGAAGTGGGAATTATATGTCATAGTACTCGCCCTTGTCATCATTGGTGATAATGGTATTAAAGAAGGAAGTTACTTGGTGCACGTGTCTTGATTTTCAGGTTGTCAATAATTTTATGGTCAATGAAAAACTTACTATCCCAGTTATTGATGACCTCTTGGATGAAGTTCATGCTGCCAAGTTTTTCACTAAAGTTGGCCTTCATTTCATGATGGCTTGGGTAAAGGTCTCATAGTATACTGATGTGGGGCACCCTTTGGAATCCAACAATAAAAAATATGTGAAAATTTTGGGTAAATCGACATATGGGAAAGAGATGGTGGACATCTCACATATTTTAGAGACTTGGTGATGTTTTTGGATCAAGAATGACCATCACAGTCCAAGCAGTTTCTTTAATAAAGGTTATCCTCACTAGAAAAAACATAAGTGGGCCACCAAGCTAGTAGGTTATGAGTATGAGATTATATATAAGAAAAAGTAAAGAAAATGTGGTAGCCAATACATTACCCGGGCAATTTAAGGAGGATGGATCCATTTTTTTCCTTATCTTTACATGTTCTAGGTTGGCTTGAAGAAGCTTGTCACTAATGGTTGGAAAATGACACTATCATTCAACTCATCTATAGGATTAAGTAATATCTCAACCCTCCTAAGGGTTACACATTTTAGTGATATACTTTGATGTTTTCTTAGGAGGTCCTGACCCAGGTTCAAAGTTAGTTGCACCAAACAAATCTATACAATACTGGCCCTTTTGGCATCAATCTCGGTGCAAGGACTGCAGTCTCACCCAAAGTAGTATGGGGGGATGCTGGAACCAAGTTTCCACACCTAGAGATCAGTGTGATGTCCTTCTACAACCTAGATTTTCCTTCGCAAATATCTCTAAGCTCTTATGGCTTATCGCTATAACTTCCTTTAATCGGCCTCTAGACCTTCACGAAGGTCTACGACTGGCTTTTGTGGATCCTAAACAAGCCAATTAGTTGTTTATGTGCACCCTAGATTACCCTTGGATCAGTATTTACTCTGATCTACCTAAGTGTTTAAGAACTTTAACAGAAAGTGAGGATCTTCGCATAATCACTTAACATTAATTGTGTTCAGATAATAATACAGATCAAGTAAAGTCGTGCATCAATGCATCAGTATTTCATAAAGACATCATTCATCACAACGTATATCACAATCATGTATTACAAAACAAAAGATATAAAACAAAGGAATTTCTATAGCAATATTCTTTATTGATCTTCAATATAAGTTTACAGACTCAATACTTCCTGCACACTCAGCTGTAGGGGTTTGCGCACTCAGCTACGAACACTACTCTAGGCCTCTGTGCACTCAGCTACAGAGCCCTTTCCTCTAATACTTCTATCTATACACTAGACTTCTTTACTCATACCCACAGACAAACTTACTTCTTCCTTTCTTAGACTCTCTAAGACACACCTATTTATACAATCCCATGGTTCGCGGACCAAGGGTAGATCTTCAAAAATTAATTCAAACTTACATAAAGGAGGGTAAAACCCTTTTTGACTCTTAACTAGCTACGCTCTCCGCGACCACAATTTGCGGAGACTTTTCATATTTTTACATCAAAACTTGGGTGTTTGCCCCAAAACTTGGACTTTTTCCCCAAAACTAACCCTAGGGGACCCCATCCTAACAGGCCCCCAACACAAAGATCGTGACTCGCCCTCGAGTCACTCGGCTGGTGCGGCGATCTTGTTGTGAATATCCCCCAACTCCACTTGCACAACTGCTACTTCAGACGCGCTCTGAATGACTACTTGCTTCACTTGTTCCACCAGGTGCTCCATGGCTAGTTCTTATCCAACTCGCTTGATATTTTGTTGTGTAAGCTGCAAGTTCGCCAAAGTTTCCTGTATGTTGTCCGAGACTAGGTAGGCTTCATCCAACCAAGGACCCAACCTGGCCTTAAGGGCTGCTTCCTTTTTCTGCATTTCTTCCATTTGTGCAATGAGTTGCTTTGCCTCCTGCAACTTGGCGAGGCGTTGCGTTGTAGCAATGGTGCGCATCATCGCCCAAACCTCATCGTACTGCTACTGGAATTCGCGGATTTCTGTATTCAAAATCTGCACTGTGGGATCTTCCTATAGAGCTGCCACCACTTCCATGGCTTGTTTGAATAAATTTATGCAGTTAACAACCCCGTCATCTACAGTAGTGATTCCTTCCTTGGCGGCAGCTTCATGTTGTTCGCTGACTTCAAGCGGAGTGGATGGCTATGAATTGAGTTCTAGATCCATGATCTTCATGTTGAGTTCAAACTGAACTCTTGCCACCTATGCCTTAGCATCGCGGACGCTTGCCACGAGTTTCCAGATCTTGGCCTCTAGTTACGCTTCCATAGGGATGTGTAACTCTGGCACTGTTCGTCACGCCTCTGCAACTACTGCCGCTAACTGCGTGTTCTACTCCTTGATTGTGTCTCTTTCTTTTAGAGCCTCCGTCTTCTCAGCGAACATTTGTTTGTTGTTCACCCTGTAATCGTTGATTAAACTGAGATCGCACTACTCCCAGGCTCTCAATTCCATTGTCACACCTGTCTACAGTGCGTGAATATATTCATTGGTGAGTGCTACAATGTTGAGGTCGACGTTCTTCAGAGTGCTCACAATGACCTCGTCATCAGCCAATTTTGCACTCAGGGATCCTTCTGGCAGCGCGACTATCTGGAGATCCACTATCCTGACCACCTTTGTAGCCTGAATTGTCCCTAGTGCTAGGCTTGTCTGTGCAGTGCCCACCTGACCTGCGCCCACCTGTATCCTGCTAGTTTGGATCTGCAGTTCATGCAGATACTTTTGAATATTACCTAGGGACTGCAAGTTTTGTTGCTTGAACTGCTACAACATTTTGACTGTAGTGTCACGCACTTTGTCCCCGATCTCGTCAAGATCACCCTCCGTCAGTGTAATGGGATCCAACGGTGGCTTAGTCACGTTTGACTTCTTCTGGGGCCCTTCCTTCTGATGTTCTCTACTCTACTTTACTTGGAATGGAGTGTTCTTCCCTTCATCACCGCCACCACCCTGCGCTGACTGTTCTTCCTCTTCAGTCTAGGGTGAAGGGGATTTACCACTTCACTCAGAGTCATATTGCTCTTGTTCAACCTGTTGTTTTGCAGCACCCTCCTTTTTGAGTCGGGCCTTCTCCTTAGCCTCCTTCCCTAGTTGTGTGGCAAACTTTTGTATTGCTTGTTTCGTTGCCTCCTTCCTCTTTTTCTCTACGAAGCTCCCAGTGCCTTTGCTTGTACCCACAGCGAAGTCGAACAGAGTATGCAATCTGCTAGCCAATGCTTGATTACCTCCTAAATCACATCCTATGTGGCAAGATATGGCAGATCAAGCCACTTCTACTCTAGGTCCTTTCGCGCCCTGATATAGACATGGTGGAAGTCTGCCTTGAACTCTGTGTACTCTGATAACTGCTCATACACGATTGGGGACAACCGTGGCCATTGCTTGATGGCCATGTGAATGCTTGCCTCCATCAAAACCCAAAATAATTTTGTTTTTGTGACCCACGCAGGGTCCTTCGTGGCCCAAAGGGAAGAAAAATGTGTAGCCTCCGGCAAGCTTGTCTCCAATGGGGGGAACTGACTGTCCTCCGGCATCTCTCAAGTAGCCAACACAATAGAGAGTATCAACCACGTGTAGTGGAAATTCTTGATCTCGTCTTGAGCCTCGTGACAATTCACAAGGAACTTGCTACATAGATAGCGTGACCAGATAAACTACATGCCATCCACGCATTGTGTAGCTAACAAGATCATAGGCGCGGGAACCTCAAACGTGCGGCACTTCCTCATGACCTTACTAGCTAGTATCTGTGTGGAAATTTTCACCGCCAGGTCGATGATGGATTTTATGGAGTACCTGCACGGCTTCTTGATAAGTTCAAATTTCTTCTTCATCTTTTCTGCCAAGTCGCGCAATTGTCTTTCTGCCAAACTCCTTGGCCAAATTCAAGCCTTCATGCGGCAGGAGTGTGATTATGTGGATGAGCATGTAGGTGATGGGGATAGGTGTGCCAAGCCATAAACACTTGTCATGCACCAGAGTCAGCAATTGCCTTATATAGGTGGTATTGATATTAGAGCGGTGGTAGTGGGGCACCCACAATAGGTTCAACAAATCCAATTTATTTACTCCACGAATCCACTCAATTGGCTCCAACGTCGTGACACCGGAGTCTTTGTAATATACTCGCTTCATATAATTCTTCGTTGCAAGGTGGGGTAACCTCTCATGGTCAACCAAGTCCCAATCCTCCATTTTTAAAATGTGAACCTACATCAGGGGCGGACCTTCAAAGGTGATGTTTTCTGGCAGTAGGGGTGTATGAATCAGGAATTTCTCTACGTCCAGGTCCTGGGTGACCTTCACCTTTCCTTTATGCGAAGGTATATACTCTGAAAACTTGGAGATGGGCTCCATGCCTTCAACGTTTATAGCTTTAGCGCCCTCTTCGGCCTCCAAATCTACAATCTTCTTAGGTTGTTTGTCCTTCTTCTATGCCTTCGTAGCAGAGTGCCTTTTAGGCGACTCGCACACTCGCACCAGCCTTTTCTTCTTGTCTTTCTTTGGCTTATGGGTATCGTGCATTGTTGTAGGCTTCAGCCTAGGTGACCTTGGCGTCATAGGCATATGAGTAAGAGCCTCCATGCTCACAACTTCTGGAGCCACTCCTTCAGAGGAAACAGTTCTTTTGGTGCTTGCAGTCTCTACTAGCCATAACAAAGTGTTGTGAATAAATTGTTGGGTTTCCTCTGGTATATTATCAAACACAGATCTTGCAACCAAATCCTCAAAAAACTTGTGATTCATAAGCGATAGACATCACAGCACAAAAATTCCAAGGATGCAAAGTGTTCTCTGTTGGATGGCCACATGTAATTTATAGGAGATTTTGAATTCAAATTTGACTGTTCCCCCCAAAATCCATCCATTAATGCTGAATTGGTGCAGATCTCCAAATATTTTGGCCTTAAATGCCAACCCCCCCCCTGCTCCTCTTAACTGTCTCCTAGCTATCAAATCGTGAACAGTGACCCTAATGGTCATTTTATGGTTGTGTTGCGTGGTATCTCCCTCCATAGCTTAGCTCCCTTCACGCTGCTTCTGGTACTATGACATCACCCTTTTTCGCGTAGCCCCTTTTTCACATAGTTCCCAAAGTTAGGCAGTGTAGTTTATAGTCTCGCACTCCCATGCAGCTACTTGGAGCACTAAGACTGTGCTACCATCATGTAGTCATTGAGATGGATTTCCTGCATAGGGCTTCAACCAACTTCCATTTACTTTTCTTGAGAAAGGTTCTCCATTCAGGTTTGCGAGCTAAACCACGCCCCCATATGTGATTTCTTTGGTGACATACGGCCCCAACCAGTGCATCTGAAACTTTCCTAGAAATTTAGAAAACTTACTATCATATAATAAAACCAAGTCATTTACCTTGAATGTGCGCATCTTGATGTGTCAATCGTGCCATGCCTTTTCACGTTCCTTTTGTACTTGCTGATGAAATCCATCCAAGAATCTGTCCTCTTCGAGCTCCATCAACTGCGCGAGTTGTTCTTCTAAGGCTCCACAGTCCACCATCCCTGTGAAGGCTGCTATGCATATACTAAGCATGATATATTCCATAAGCATCACAACTTCTAAGCCATAGACCAACCGGAAAGGTGTCTGGCCTGTTAGCTTTTTGCAAGTAGTCATGTACACCCATAATATTGTCGGTACGTGTGCGTCCCAATCATTCCGCTGCACGTTGCAAATATTTGTTAGTGCATTCTCCAATATCTTATTGAAGGCCTCCATTATTCCATTAGTCTGAGGATGATATTGCATACTCTTCCGATGATAAACCTAGAATTCTTCGGTCAGCGGACAAATCATTTCATTGAGAGAGTGCATACCAAGATCACTCATCAGCACTTTTGGGCACCTGAACCTTGTTAGCATGTACTCAAACAAAAATTTAGTTGTTGCAGCCCCTGTACAATCCTTCACAGGTTGTGCCTCCACCCATCTGGTCAGTTTTGTCACGGCGATGCTATAGCACACATGTTTTCTTACCTGGGGGATGAATTGGTCATACAAAGTCAATAACCCATTTCTCAAATGGTTGTAATGACACCTAAAGATTCAGAGGCAGCTCATCCCTTCACGATGGCCTGCCCGTTCTTTGACATGCATCACACGCCCTACAATATGCTTTGGTATCCTTGTGTAATGTAGGCCACCACAACCCAACATGCAGAATCTTTTGTGCCGTTGTCTTTCCTACATAATGCCCTCCTGTAGCCCCTCCATGAGCCTCCACAAGGATGTTGTGTCTGTCGAAATCGGGCACATACCATCAGAGTATCTCGTCTGAACCCATCTTGTATAAATGTCTTGCAATTACCGAGAAATTAGTCGCACGTACTACCAAATCTTTCTTTTGTTGACAGGTGTAGCCTTTTGGAGTTGTCCCCATGGTCAAAAAGTGGATAATATCTACAAAGTGGTTTACTGTTACGCGCACTGCGAAGAGCTGTGTGTCGAGCAGCACTTCCTCCAAATTAGTAGGCACCTCCCACGTTTCAATTCACGACAAATGGTCAGGTCCTGCATTCAGCCTTCCTGGCTTCACAATTACCTCAAAGTCGTATTCCTGAAACAACAATAGCCATCTGCATATATTCCCCCCCAACACAGGCTTATTGACTAGGTACTTCAAAGTGGAGTGGTCTGTGTACATCTTGAAATGTTTGCCCAACAGATAGTGCCTGAACTTTTGGACCGCATAAACCATAACCAATCCCTCACGCTCTGTCGTTGATTAATTCTTATCTGCTTTTGAAATTTTTCTTCTTGCAAATTCGATATGATGATCCATCTCCCCTTCACCATCCTATGTCAGCACTGCTCCTAATGTAATACATGAGGCATCAATATGCACATGGAATTCCTTCTTCCAATCCGGGAAGACCAAGATCGGTGCGGTGACCATATTTTCTTTCAATACATCTAAACTGCGCTAACATTCTTCATCCCAATAGAATGTAGCGTCCTTCTTCAATAGCTTCTCCATAGGCATGGTAACCTGAGAATAAGCCTTGATGAACTTTCGATAATATCCAGTATGGCCCAGCATTGCGCGCAGCTATTTGACACTGCTCGGGGCTTCCAAATTGATTATTACCATGATCTTGGTAGGGTCCACCATTATTCCTTGCTTACATACCACATCACCCAGAAAAATCAAAAAGGGGACACAAAACCAACACTTCTTCAGGTTCAGCATGATCTGATACCTTGGCCACGTGTCCAACATTAAGCACAGACTGGCTACATGGTGCTTTACTAGTCCAAACATTGTCCAGTCATCAAAATATACCTCCAAGAATTTGTGAATAAATTGTTTGAACACCATGATGACTACGCGAGAGAATATCGTCAGCACATTCTTAAGTTTGAAGGGCATAACCGTATACTGAAAACAACCCCATTCTGTTCTGAAGGTTGTTTTTCTCTTGTCTTCCGGCGCAATCTTAATCTGATGGTATCCAGAGAACCCATCAGTAAATGAGTAGACCTCCTACCCTCCAACATTGTCCAGTATCTCATCAATAAACAATGTCAGGAAAGGATCATGGATGCAGGCATCATTAAGCTTTCTTAGATACACAAATCCTTATCTCTCCCTTTTGCTTATTTTCTTGAACTACCATTAGTCTCACCCAATCAAATTCCTCCACTGGTTCAATAATACTTGCCTCAAGCATATTTTCCAATTCCAAGCAGACCATTTCCTTATATTTGGGATTAAGGCGATATGGCCTCTACTTAACGGGCTTCACGTCTGGTTTCAAAGTTATTTTCATCACGCCCAAGTCACCTATGATGCCTTTCAAGTCCGAAAATTGGGTAGGAAAAAAGTCCTGATACTCACGGAGCAACTCAACAACTTTATCTACTGCGACATCATCCTAGTAATCCCCAATCTTCACAAATTTAGGCTCCTCTTCAGTACTAATGTTTACTTGCCTAGTTTTCAGTGACGTAAAAGGTTCTCTATTTGTGGACTTTCAACCTCATGGTGGCCCTCCACTTTTGGGATATTGATATTGCATGGATCCTCATCATCTCCTTCAGCAGTCATATTATAGCATTCCAATGCATGGTGCAACTAGGTGCTCCTATCTGGTTGAACCAATTCCAAAGGATCCTACGGAATTTGGAAGATCGCTGCCTTAACCCCCTGCAACACCTCATCTATGCTTTCGAATCTGTCTTCAAAATTGAAGGTCATAAAAAATCCTTCCCTTAAGATATCCCACTCTGTGGTGTCGTGGCGGAGCTATGTTTCCAAATACCAATTCATAGGGATTATGTCCAAAGTGTAACAGAATAAATGCACCCATTATGGTTGCGGCTCCATTCCATACACTTTAGTCCATTTTGCCAAATGATCCCATCATATTTCTCAATTAACTATACTTTAGGACGACCAAATCGCATCCTCATCATCCTCCTGTAATCGCGCCACTCATCAAAGTTCTCTTTGTGTGTACCCCACCATTGAGCGGGCGTAGTGCGCAGTGCCAAATCTAGCTCCTGAAAGTGGTGATCCTCAGGAACTTCTCTTTCAAAAGAATCCAAAAACTTATCCATGTCAGTTAAACCATCGTAATAAGGTAAATTTCTTATCTCCAATGACACACCGCACAATGATTTGGTCATCATGTTGCAGCGCAGTGTGGATACTTCGTGCAGCCGGTTTTTCCAATGTTCCAACTCTTCATCTGAATCTAAGGTACAAGATATTTCATTCCATGCAATCCATCCATCCATCATTGGGTTAACCCAATCTTGGTCTCACATTGTAATTTTGTAGATTTGATCCAAATCATCGTCACTTTCCTCATAGTCGCGGACTGGTTCGGTATAATGCAGTCCTTCTACAGGGTCCAATGGTATTATAACACGAAGCGATTTTCTTTCAAATGACATCGTCTGCTTCTTCAAGTTGATGACCCCATTCATATCAATAGCCCAATCTATTCCAAGGAGAGCAAGGTATGGATTGTTGTCATCAACAATTTATATCACTTCAAAATCATCCAGCTTGCTCACACCTTCTATATCTACGGTAACTCCCTACAATTGTCCCATAGGGATAATCTTCTATTGGTTCGCCATCCTCAGTTGAATCAGATACCACTGTGGCGCAGGTCTCCCCATTCTCTCCCACGTCCTTTTAGGCAATACGTTCGCGTCAGACCCCAAATCCAAAATAACTTGGTCCATCTCATAGTCTCCTATTTGTGTGGTAAGCCTCATCACGCACCATGTTCTTGCCTTATGCTTACCAATATTTCTGACTATGCGGGGTCCATCAAGAGCATTATCCTTACCAGCACACTTGTTTATCAACTCTTGTAGTCCTTTCACATCCTTGCTATCGTGCAGTAGTTTCATAGAAGTCTCCAAGAAGGTGGTAAGCACAGAGGTGTCAACCTCTGTAGGAGCGCTAGTGTCTGGCAGGTTGTTTTGTCTTCCTGAGGTAGAGGCTTCAGTGAAGCTTTTCTTCGCTTCCATGAATGTTTCCTTCACGCGCTCCAGATCGAAACTAGTCTCCTTTTCTGGGGCCTTGTAGACCCATCCACCTTCTTCAGGTTATTTTCCCTTATCGCCGCCAGTTGTTATCCTGCTTCGCAACACGATATTCACATTCAAGTCCTCTTCGCGGGGCTCGACTCTCACCATCTGTAAGTTCTGGGTAGGATATTGAGGTTGTGCCTTCTTCTCCTGCATCTTGGCCATCAACATAGGACATTCTTCGATTGTGTGGTCAAACTCAGTACAGTGTTGACATGACAGGCATGTCTGATTCATACACTCATGGGCGTAGTGTCATGGCATTTAGCAATCGTAGCAAATGACCTGCCCACAACCCCTACTAGTCCTCCTCCTCCTCGGCCTCGTTCGTGTCCCTGATATCCTCTGCGCGCTCCCCCAACGCCCTAATATAGAGGCCAAGTTTTTTCTTTCATTTGATACATAGGCATCCTCTCCATCATTAATTCATAGCTTTGACAATGGTGTTCATCGTGGCCCATCGATTTGTACAAATCGCAGAACAATTGTTGTGGTGTCTATACAAACTTTTGTAGCAAATGACAATTATATGTGACATGTTTTCCAGCCACTTGACAAATAGTGCACCACAGCACACGCCCCATACTTGGTCTACTAAAGCTTCCTACCTCAGGGGCATCCGCCCCCCCCCCCCTTTGTAATATAGTTCATGAAGATAGGGAAATGATCCTTATCATGCCCCTGGCTCTTATACTTGAGGCACCAGACTTCTTCACGCACCTCTGTCCTGGCCTCCTTTTCTTTTTTCAAGCTCTGCAATAACAAAAAGAGGTTTTGCAACTATGAGTGAATTAGTTGGACCCCCAAAGACATGTCCTAAATAGGTGTCTCATGAAATCTCATCGTGATTTCCAGAGCTTCCGCCTCAGTTCCTATCTTTTGCTACGATAAAGCAATCCTTACGTGGGGCAAGAGTGCGGCTATAAACCAACCACAATGCTGACTATCTGTGAGATTCATATTAGTTTCGCGGATCCCGCACTTCAGTCTTTGATCTAGCTCCCATGGCGTTTCACTGAGCCTCATCATGATTTTCTTAAATCCAATTATCAATTGCGAGGCAGATTTAGGCCTATCGAATTCTTTGTTCAAAACGATTTGAGTATCTACTAGTGATGCCAACGGATTATCAGTGCAATATTTAATGTACCATGTCAGCGCGGGATTCTGCAGAGTGATAACCAACTGTGCCTTATTTATGGTATCATCCATGATTTGTTGTGATGTCCACACAACCTTCGCAACAAACCAAAACTGATCTAGATCCTCACTTCCTAAGCCCTTGAAAACTAGAAACTTCATTGTATTTGACATGTTGACCGGCAGCAGTGGTGGTGGCAGTGTGGGAAAAGATGTATGTTATGGAGGTGAAGGTGGTGGTGGTGTGGATGGATGAGGTATTCATGGAAAACCTTGCCTTATCAGTTAGGCAATGCTCTGTGGTGAAGCCTGTGCTACTCCCTCAATGTCACTCTCAGGAGGTTCAATCAACGGGATATATTTAGGGCCTATTCTTCCCTTATCTCTGAAGAGCTTCCCACTTTGTGTAGATCCAAACATCAAGGTAGTGGCATAACTCGTTTCTCACACAACATCATCTTAATCCAAGTATTCAAAGATATTAGATACTTACCTCGCGTTCCTTTGAAGAAACGTTGCTCTGCTTCAATATAACTAAATAAGGTGTCGACAGTGAACTCCGTAGCAAATCCTTCTATAACCCGATTGAGCCAATGGTCAACAGCTCGTGTGATCTTATCTTCAGAAGCTTCCATCATTTGCACTAATTTGGGAGTCCACACTATTGGATTGTCAAGCTTGCACCTCCCTTGGTCGTATGCCAATTTAGCTATCCACTCGTATAGTTCAATCGGGAAGGTGCAGAAGAAATTTTCATGTATTTCTGTGTACAAATATTTGTCCAACCACTATTCTTTTTTCAGGAGAAGATTCATGTTTTCCTGTGTCACGAATTCGTGGATCTTTCTATCCAACCACTTCTCAATTTCCTTATTTGTCAGATTCCAGTGATGCAACATCACACATCTGTTTATGCAGATCCTGATCCCGGAAATGGTACCATTTGTTGGATTAGGGGGTCCTAACCCAGGTTCAGAGTTAGTTGTGCTAAACAAATCCCTACACTACGGGCCCTTTCAGCATCAATCCGTGGTGCATGGACTGAAGTCTCGCTCGAAGCAGTTTGGGGGATGCTTGAACCAATTTTCCACATCCAGAGATCAGTTTGATGTCCTTCTGCGACCTAGATCTTCCTTCCCGCAGATCCCTAATCTCTTATGGCTTATCATTGTAACTTCCTTTAATCGGCCTTTAGACCTCTGCAAAGGTCTACGACTAGCTTTTGCAGACCCTAAACAGGCCAATTATCTATTTACGTGCACCTTAGATTACCCTTGGATCAATATTTACTCCGATCTACCTAAGTGTTTAATAACTTCAACAGAAAGTGTTAGGATCTTCGTGTAATCACTTAACATTAATTGTGTTCAAATAGTAATACATATCAAGTAAAGTCATGCATAAATGAATCATTATTTCATAAAGACATCATTAGTCACAGCATATATCACAATCATGCATAACAAAAGAAAAGAGATAAAACACAGGAATTTTTGTAAAAATCTTCTTTTTTGATCTTCAATATAAGTTTACAGACTCAATACTTCCAATGCACTCAGTTGTAGAGCCTTTTCCTTTAATACTTCTATCTTTGCGCTAGACTTCTTTGCTCGTACCCATAGACGAACTTACTTCTTCCTTTCTCAGACTCTCTAAGGAACACCTATTTATATAATCCCATGGTCAACAAACCATGGGTAGATCTTCAAAAACTGACTCAAGCTTACATAAAGGAGGGTAAAACCCTTTTTGACTCTTAACTAGCTACACGCACTACGACCACAATTTGTGGAGACTTTTCATCTTTTTACATCAAAACTTGGGCGTTTCCCCAAAACTAATCCCAGGGGACCCCATCCCAACAATTGATATATAAAGGATGCATTGTTCTAAGTAAAATTTCTTAAAATAATATACTATATATATATATAATATATATATATATATATATATCATATAAATATATCTTATATAATATAATAGATTATATATATATATAAATCTTAGAGGAATTCATTCATAACCTAGAGCTGGTGCACTCTAGACTTCAAAAATCATAAGAACAAACTCATCACTTATTCTTTTGGTAGTGGATGAAAACTGGCATCCAATATTTTTTGGCCACATGTGACACTTGCCAAAGAAATAAAGGGTATATAGTAAAGACACCAGGGGCACTACAACTATTATTGATCCTAACACACATATGGTCTAACATCACCATGTATTTTATAGTGGGGATTCCAAGGGAAAGCAACAAATTTGTGATCATTGTGGTAGTTCACCATCTCTCCAAATATGCTCATTTTTGTGTCTAAACATCCATTTATACCTTAGTTTCTTGAGTATTTATTGATTAGATTTTTAAATTACATGGCATATCCACTTTCATTTCTCAAATTGGAACCCAATCTTCACTAGAAAATTTTCGTAACAATTGTTTAAACTACAAGATACTTAACTAAAAGTGAACACTACATATTGCCCCCAAAAGGATGGTAAAATTGAAGCGGTTAATAAATGCCTCAAAACCTAGATGATATGCTTCACCCTTGAAAACCCATGGAAATGGGAACAATAGGTTTCCCTCATATAATGGTGGTAAAATACCTCTTATCATGGAACTATCAAATTAACCCCATATGAAGTGGTTTATGGAAAAAGAACCATTATCAGTCACTTCATATTTATTAGGTGCTTTTAAGGTTTAGGCAATGGATCACACACTCCACACTAGAGAAGACATTCTACAAATACTAAAGGAAAACTTGGCTATGACCCAAAATATAATGAAGCAACAAGTAGAAATACATTCCTCATAAAATTATTTTGTAGCAAGGGATCAAATGTTTCTTTGACTTCAATCCTACAACCAAACATCATTCAAAGACAAAAAAAAACCTCAGAAATTATAACCCAAGTTATGTGAACCCTATGATATCATCCAAGATATTGGACAAATGGCCCACAAACTAGCTCATATAGTCCACTCCAAGGTTCATCCAATATTTCGTGTGTAATCTGTGGGATTTAATTGTAAGGTACAAACCATCCTACTAGAACTTGACGAAGAAGGCTCCATTTTTCTTAATTGAAAACAATATCGGATACTAGAGATCATTAATTTCCACCTAAAAAATTATTTGTACAATAGAAATGCATGCCACTTCAAGATGCGACATCGAAACTAGCCACGATCCTACAACAATTTCCTCATCTTCAACCTTGAGTACAACACCTACACCTTTTTTGAAAGGGGAGGGCATGTTAGGGTACTACCCTAACCTCCCTACTTTAGGCTACATGGGATTTAGTTAATTTGTTCTATGCAACTATTCTCTTTGAATAAGGCCTATTGGATAGTAGTGGATAATTATTCAACGTAAAAGGGTTCATTGTATAATGACCACTAGGTAGTTGGTACACATTAGTGGTGAGATCACAAGTAATTAGTTTTTTTTTGGCTATGTAAAATGTATTTAAAGAGATAGGAGATCGTGTAATGTTTGTTTTGTCTTGCTATTTGGAGATCTTCTCAATGGAAGGTCACCCCACCTTAAGGGGAAAATGAACATTGAATTTTTCTTCACATTATTAATATACAAGAGTATTTTTACATATTTTATCTTATTGTCTCTTATTTCTAGTTAATATACAATTTTATTCTTTCTATACTTGGTTGTCTTATAATTTTCAAGGGTTAAGAAACACCATAAAACATCTCGAATATTTCTAGTTTAGTTTGAATCTTTTAAGAGTTTGTCATTGTTTCTATATCTATTGCTAGCCCATATGGCCACTTTACTTTTTATTATGAGTGAGCTTATAAATCGTTCACATGTTGAGGACAACAACACTTTTGAAATGGGAGGGCATGTGAGGGTCCTACCCTAACCTCACTATTTTAGGCTACATAGGAGTTAGTTCATTGTTGTACACATCTATTCTCTTTCAGTAATGTCCATTGGATAATAGTGGATAGTTATTCAATGTAAAAGGATTCACTTCATAAGGACCACTAGGTAATTGTTACCCATTAGTGACAGAACCACAAGTGGCTCGGGTTTTTTCTATGTAAAAACAATTTAAAGGGACAAGAGACTACATAATGCTTGTTTTTTCTTATGTATTTGGATCTCTAATCAATGGAAGGTCACCCCACGTTAAGAGGGAAAATGAACATTGTATTTATCTTTTCATTATCAATATATAAGAGAATTCTTACAGTATCTTATTATCTCTTATTTCTACTTAATATACATTTTTATACTTTCTATACTTAGTTTTGTTTTAATTTTCAAGGGTTAAGGAACGCCATAAAACATCTCGAACATTTCTAGTTCAACTTCCTTTAAAAGTTTGTCATTATTTCTATATTTATCCCTACCTCATATGGTCACTTTCTCTTTTTGAATTTTTTAATGAGCTTGCAAACGGTTCACATGTTGAGCTCCTCAATAATGGATAATAATATTTCCATGCCTCCTTAACTAGAGATTGAAAACCTTCCTCCTCAAGCCAACTAGAGTTGAATTTAGACAGTGCATTAGGATTTGGGTTGGTATTCTCAAATTCCAAAGCAAGAGGGTTATGATCAAAACGTCTATTAGGATCAATTCAAGACATGTATATATCCACCCCTTGTAGAAAATGATCTAAAACTAAAAATCTGTTGATCCCATTTAAAACACCCTAATTACAAACCATGTTGTTCCTCCATGTGGGGCACATAAAGATCATTTCAACATAAACTAATCCTAAGAATTCAGTTTGATAAGTGAAAAAAAATAAAAAAAGTCTATCTATTATGGTAGATAATCCCCAAATTTTCCTCTTATTTTGTGAGGCCAAGTACTGGTCACTCCACGAATTGATGAATTTCTATTAAGAAGAGTCGTTAATATATACATTGGAGCAGGATACTCTTGGAATTCATATTCCAATGTCTCTTCATATTATTATTTTCATATATAAAATATTTTCCCAATCCCCAAGGATTAGGTTTCAACATTCCCCTCCTTAATCTGAAGGGATGTTGGTGAGTCCAAGCATCATTCTGAATCTTTCAAACTTTTATCTTCCAAATGCTTTGGTGAAGATGTCTGCAATCTGCTCATTTGTGGAGCAATGGCATAGGTGAATAGTATTAGCCTCAACATGATGTTGAATCAAATGATACTTTGTATTGATATGCTTGGTTCAATCATGGAAATTTGGGTTCTTGGCCAATTTTATTATAGAAATATTGTCAATCAAAAGAGTAGAATGTACTTGTTTCTCCTGCAAATCTTCAAGAATTTTCCTGAGCCACACAATGTCTTTCGTTGCTTCTAAAATGCCACATATTCTACCTCTATTGTGGAATATGTTGGAACCAATTGTTTGTGTGACCTCCAGGATACAACTCCTAATCCAAGACTCATAACATAACCTAAAGTGGATAATCCATTTTCTTTATCTCCAAAAAAGTATGAATCAAAGTATCTAATAAAAATAAATGCATCCACTTGTGTATACTTGAGTCCAAAGTCTTGAGTTCCCTTCAAGTACCTTAGAACTATTTTTGCAGCAAACCAATGACCCTCACAAGGTTTTTGCTTAAAACTGGAAAGGATTCCGACAACAAATGAAATATGAAATATTTCGTCTGGTAGTGGTGAGGTAGTTAATACTTCCTATGAGTTGTATGTACTTAGTTACATCCTCAAATTAATTTCCTTCTTTGAATGTGAGCTTTAAATTTTGTTCCATTGGAGTGGACAAAGGGTTGTATTCAACCATGCCAAATTTGTTCAAAATATATCCAATGTACTTCTTTTGAGAGAGGAATATAAACTTCTCATGTTGGGTTACTTCAATACCCAGATAGTAGCGAACATATGCCAAATATTTCATCTCAAAACCAGTCCTCAATTCTTTCTTTATGGATGCAATATAATTTTCATTGTTCCTTGTCATTAGTAGATCATCTACATACACCACAAGATAGACAATTAGTTTTCCTACTTTCTTGACAAATAAAGTTGCATCATCAAGGTCATAATGTTTGAAATTTAGTTTTAAAATATGCTTATTCAATTTTTCATACCAGGCTCGTAGTGCTTGTTTGAGGCCATACAAATATTTGATAAACTTAGATACTTTGTGCTCTTGTCCCTTCACAAAAAATCTTTCTGGTCAAGACATAAAAACATTTTCTTTAGTATCTCCATTCAAGAAGACAATTTTTACATCCATTTGATGGAATTTCCATCTATTCTGAGTTTCCAAGACAAAGAGAGTCTGGATGGTAGCCCATTTTGTTGTGCGGGAAAAATTCTCCTCATAATCAACCCCTTCTTTATGTGCAAAACCTTTTTCCATGAGCATTTCTTTGTGCTTGTTAAGTGAGCCATCTAATTTATACTTTTTCTTGAAGATCCACTTGCATCCAATCATTTTGGTTCCAAATTTAGGGTCCACCAGGTTCTACGTTCTATTCTTTATCAGAGCATCATACACTTTCTACATTACTTCTTTCCATTCATCGTGATAATCAACTTCTTTAAAGGAAGTTGGTTCAAAATTTGTACACAAATTAAATTCACATTCATAAGAAACATACATATCAATAGCTAAATCAAAATCATCTACATCACCTCCATTCTTTCCAGTAGAACTTCTCGCTCCTGTATTTTCAAACTCATCAGGATGAACACTCTCAAGTGTCTTAGTGGGCCAATTTGGAGGACCTTTTTTATATGGCATAGGTTTTTTAATTGGCATAGATGGTGTTAAATCGAGATTTATCCTTCCAATTATCTCAATCAAATCACTTAAAGTGTCTTATTGATCAATGTTTGGAGCTTCATGAAGGGGAGAGAGTGCTTTAGAAGGAGATTCCACATATTGATCTAGGATAGGGATCCCCCCTCAACATGTGGAATCTCATTATCAAAGGGCTTGAAAATATTTTTCATGCTCAAATATGCCTAAGCGATCAAGTTGTCACTCAACAACATTTTCATTCTTGGAAGATTCAAGAAAAATCACATCTCTAGATAACATGAACTTCTTATTTACTTCATCAAAGATACAATATGCTTTGGAGGTATTCGAGTACCCAGAGAAGATACACTTTTGATTCCTTGCACCAAGTTTGTTTGTTTTTTTGTTCCTTAGGAATCAAGGCATAGCAGGTGGAACCAAAAACCCTCAGATGCCTCACCGAAGGAATGTGGCCATACCACATTTCATAGGGAGTCTTGTTTCTGAGAGAATCAGATGGACATCTATTTTTAATATAAACTACATTAGCTCAAAACATTAGCTTTACATTTTTTTTAATGTCATTTAACCTACCATATTTAAGATTGTCCAGTTCATTCTTTCGACCACACGATTATGTTGAGAATTATAAGGCACAATTGTTTAGTGTTGAATCCCATGCTAGAGAAGATAGTTTTCAAATTCATTTGAAACATATTCGTTTCCATTATCAGTACAAATAGACCAATATGATATTTTGTATTGTTTTCAATCCATGCATGAAAGTTTTTGAAAGTTTCAAAAACTTTGGATTTGTGCTTCAACAGATATACCCAACACATTTTGGTGTAGTCATTAATAAAAGTCACAATGTATTTATTTCCATTTGTAGAAGGAACAAGCATAGGGACAAACAAGTCAGAATGAATTAGTTCAAGTTTTCTATGTGCTTTGGAAAAAGAATAATGAAATGGTTGTTTGTTGTGTTTTCCTAAGATACAAACATCCAATTGTAATGAACAAAGTTCTTTACGTAGTGGAATAATTCAAAAGAACTGAAATATGTAAGTATCCATTGTAGAACAAGTAGTAATTGAATATAATAATCGTTGAATGTACAAAAAGATGTGTGAAATTATTACAATGAGAGTCTTTCTATATACCTAAGCAGTTGCCATTTCATGAATGGTCATGTCTCTAAGACATGCCTTTTCATTACTAACTAACTAACTATTAGTTAATTAATTATTATTTATTATTATTATATTTATATTTACATTTATTATTTTTATATGAGTTATATTCATAACATTGCCCCTCTCTTCAAAAAGCTTTGTCCTCAAAGCTTACTAATGAAAAGGTTGAATCTCTTTTCCCATTTCAGATATCTTCTCGTCTCAGAATTTTCATCTTCATTGATACAAGCCGATATGATCCTATGAGTGATAAAAAAATTGTTGAACTAAGAGTGGACCCAATATTAATCTTTTGTGGAACTTTCCAGTGACTAGAAATTTGTAGTGAATCGTTATCATAGGATTGGACTTTACAAACTTTAGTATTCCTTGGAACAGGAATTTGTTGCTTCCATTCTGAATGATTCAAATATGTAGGCTAACTTAGTTGTCTTCTCTTGTGATTAAGATGTTGATAAGGAATTCTTGCGGTTTGACTTTCCCTTATCATGTGTGTGGCAATTTCCTAATTTACTTTAGGTATTGTCATTGTTGAGTTGGTTACTAAATCATCACTTGGAATTTCCATTGTTTGAACTGCAATATCTGAATTGGTTTTAACTTCTATAGGTTTTTCTTCTTTTTGAGTTGCGATATTGACTAGATCAATATTTAATCCTTTATCTTCAACTTGGACTAAAACAAATAGAGATTTCAATACTTCTCCTTGAAGTTTTTCTAACTTGTCATTTAGTGATTTATTGTCAGTTTTAAGCTTCTTTTTTGTGTAAGTAGCGATTGGTTATGATTCCTTAGTCGTAAAAGCTCTTCGCATTTGGGATTGTTGACTTTATTCTTAGTATATTTCTCATCTTTCAAATTTTTTATTTGTTCTAATAGACTTTGATTAAGGGTGTTTAAATGAAAATTTTCTTCTTCCTTTTCTGATAGATTCTTGTTGAATTTCTTCTCGAGACATTCATTTTCTTCCTCTAATCTTTTTTTGGTATCTTTGGACTTCTTGACCTTCTCAAGTAATTTTTAATTATGGTCCCTTAGACATAAAATTTCTTCATTATTTTTTGTTGATTATTCATGAAACCGATCTTCAAGATCCTTATATTTCTTTTCTGATGCCTCTTTTTTTTGTTGAAGTTCCATGAGCTCTTCTTTATATCTTTTAATGTGTGTATGTGGATTACCTTGGTACTCTTCGATCTAAACTAATATTTCACACGCTGGACAACTTAATTTGCCAATTTTTTTGCCATATATATATATATATATATAATATATTATATATATTTATATATATTATATATATATATATATATATATATATATATATATAATATATATATATATATATATATATCCAATTCTCTTTAGACAAAATTGACATTTGTCCAAAATGTTGACCTGGTTATGGGACTCTTCTTTCCTTCTTTCATTTTCTGATTATAATCCATTCTTTTTTGTTCAAAAATTGACTTGTATGTCTAACTCACATTTCATTTTTCTTAACATTCTTGAAGTATATTTCCTTGATAATCACTTAAAATCCACTAATATGATGTGATTATTTTCCCCTTTGGTGATACAATAATATTTCTCTTTTTTTATATAAATAAACTTTTTCCTCTATAATAATACCTTATTTTTGTAACTTTTTACTTTGGTGAGAATAAATTAATAATGTTTCACCTTGAACACCTTGTAGAGATTCCAATTTTTACTTTGGTGTGAATAAATTAATAATATTTCACCTTGAACACCTTGTAGAGATTCCAATTGACACTTGGGGATTTTAATCAACTTGATTTTTTTTTTTTAAGTCTTCTTCTTCTTCTTCTTCTTTTGTTATTCTCTTTTTTTCTTTATATTTTTCGTTAACAATTTTTTTTTATACTTTATCATTTATCACCAATTAGTATTCCTTCATAAATTTTTAATCAAACCTTGGATATAATTGTGTCCTTGCCACAATTTAAATTGGAATCAAATTATCACAATTTTAGTAATAAGATACCCTCATGCATTAGTCGCAAATTTCCTTCTCATACCTCTAGTGTTTCACTTAATTTGTTGGGGGAGTATGGAGCTTGGGAAATAGTAGGGAAAATGAAGAAATGTGATCTTGTGGTAAATATGTGATGGTGGTCGAATGGGACATATGGACAACGGAATTGTTCAACTGGCAGTGCTAGTGTAGGCGAACGCTTGTTGTGGGACAGTGGTTGCTATGACGATCAGTTGGTTAGTAACTATAATTTTTTTTGTTGTGGCTCTATGGTGAAGTTGTTTGTGGTGTCGGTTTTTTGTGTGGCTCAATTGCAAGAAGCATCCTAGTACTGGATGGTGGCTTAATGTGGTTCTAGTCACAACAAATTAGCAACGATTATAGGTTGTTTTCGTCGACAGATCGAGCAACGGAAAGGGGTGCAAAGTTTTGTGATGACCTAGCGATGGATAGGAGCCAAAGTTTGTAGCATTTGATGGCCCGTCGGCGGTGGCCTTGATATGTTTGCAACAAACGGAGGTTGTGGCAGTGGCGGCTCTTGTGACTGCTAATGTCGCCTTTTTGTTTTCATTATTTTTTTTCAATGGCCAAAGGCCTAATGGCGAATCCAGGAGAATGGATAACCTCCAACTATATAGTGAAACACTTGATTGTGATGCCAACTATGTTGACAAAGATTTTAATGGCCAATGGTTGGGATCGCAGAACATGGCTCTGATACCAATGTAACGAACAAAGCTTTTATATGCAACGGAATAATTCATAAGAACTGAAATATTTAAGTATCCATCATAAGACAAGTATTAATTGTATATAAGAATTGTTGAATGTACAAAAATATGTGTGAAATAATTACAATGAGGTAGGTGCCCTTTCATGAATGGTCATGTCTCTAAGACATACCTATTCATTATTAGTTAATTAATTATTATTTATTATTATTGTATTTATATTGATCCAAAATGGATCTAGCATAAACCTCTAAGTCCAAGAAAAATCTTCTTATAGAGGTAAAAAGTTAAAAGGTGCTAAAATGGCACAAATGCATGTAAAACCCAATTCGGGTAAGCATAAGGGTCAAAAGCAAAGGATCATGGAGATGGATGCTTTATACACAAACCTTAATAAAGGAAGCAAACCAATCGGCGGTGCGTTAAAGGGGCTTGTGATATATATATATATATATATCGATCGCATCACAATCATATAAAGGGCGGAGTGTGTAGGACCGCAGCCCCAAGCAATTGCGATATGCGATCGCAACGATATCGCCTCACAAAACACCATGGAACAGTGGTTGGACCCTAGGGCCATTACATATGCGATATGTCGATGAGAAATATGCAATAAGCGCCGATCAGGCGATGGGGCGATTGGAGGAGTAAAGACACAGTCCATTGGGCCGATGTGATATGTGATGTGCAATATCGGCGATCGCAGCGAGTGGAGATTGGAGATCGAGGAATGTGAAGGACTAGGAAGCACTAGACCCATGCAACATGCGATTGCGACTTGTGATGAAGGCGCGGACCCGATAAGGTTATGGACGCAATTTCATAATATTTAAAATCCGGATGAACATCCCATGATGTGTTTTGCGTGTGTTTTCCTGTGTATTTTCGTTACAAAACAGAATGCATTATTTCGTGGATTTCGTTCTGGAAAGAGGCCGCCGGTTCATTTCCATTTGGAAACATCCATCACACCTGTGCCACGCTATGAATGGGTATTTCTGTAACAGGGATGCATTATGAAGCACACAGAGCTGAAGAGCCGAGAAGGAATGATTCCTCATGATCAAAGGGACAGAGGAAGGCAAAGCAATTGGGTGGCCATGCCCGTCGGTTCCTTTCCATTTGTAAATGGATTCTTGTAATGAAACGGTCGGTCTTTAAAGATGGAGGCGACTGTAATTGTTGTATTACAAAAATCACAAGGAACTTAATTGACGAGGCCGCTGAAGGTTGTTGAGATTCGCTTGGAGGTCGAGCGAACCACTGATAAAATAGAGAGGCAGATTTATGCTCAAGATAAGCGCAAAGAAGCCCAAGAGGCTCAGAGATGCTTGAATGTTGAGTGTAAGCCCAGAGGAGGCAGTCTATAGAGTCGGGGTGACTCAAAAGCAGAGGGTCGCTTAGAGGTCGAGTGAAATCAAAAGCTCGTGAAAGCCGAGAAGCCACCAGAGGTTGGGGAAATGGAAAAGGGGTGATTTCCCAAAGAGCTGAGCGCAGCAAAGTTGCATAGCGCAGAAGGCCAGAGAGTCGTAGATTCGTAGAGTGCCACCATAGGTTGGTAGGACAATGAAAGAGCCACCAGAGTTTGGAGGCTTGACACAGAGCTGAGAGCCATAGCTGAAAGCCAAGAGCCGAAAACCAAAACTAAGAGCCAAAGCTAAGAGCCAGGAGCCAAGAACCAAAGCCAAGAGCCAGAGCCGAGAGCCAGAGCCAAAAGCCAGACCCGAGATCTAGAGCCGAGAACCAAGAGCCGAGGGCCGAGAGCCGAGGGCTGAGAGCCAGAGAGCCAAATAGCCAGGGATAAAGAGGGAATTATAAGCCCATTGGTTCAGTTGTAAACCTATGGAGCTGAGTCAAATACTTGTAAAAGAATTCAAGCCATAATCCCAAAGAGCCTAGTTGAGTTGATTAGAGCTCAAGGAGACGTAGCCCAAGATATCAGGGTGAACTCCATGTTATATTGTTATCTTCTGTGATTTCTTATTGCTGCATTGCATTTACTGTTATATGTTTAAATATCAATTTAAGCAAATGATCTCAAGCACTTAAACAGTTAAAGGCAACAAAGCATACACCTATTTCAAGTTCTTAATTCCGCATTTGTCAACCTAAGATAGATCTTGGAAATTGTTTAAGCTTTGGAGCGGGAGAGGTTCTTATAAGCATGACAAGAAGCCTTTAGTGCCCCATTTTAGATTAGGTGGTATCAGAGCTGTTTATCCCAGAGTAGGTGGTATCATGAAGCAGGTGGTATCATGATGCAAGTGGTATTAGATCAGAATGCTTGATTGACAGAGCAATCTATTTGCTTGTTTAACTTGAAAGGTGTTTAAATAGTCAAGGATTGATTGTTTGATTGTTTGTAAGTTGACTGTTGTTTGAGTTTGCAAAGGTTCAGGGAAAGCTACTGATAGCTAAGTCCAGGAGAGGATAAGAAGGAAGAAGGGCTGAAGGCATTCTCCTTATCCCAAAGGACCTCAAAGAAATCCTTGAAGCACAAGAGGCTTGTTGTAAAATGTTGCTTGAATAAGCTCTTTGTTAATCTTGTTTGAAGTTCTTTTGTTCATTTTGATAATGACAATTTCTACAAGTGAGTCCTCAAATTCTTCTTTCTTCACAAGCTTCTTTGATGAAGACATGAAGCAAGACTTGTTCATCATGATGGATATGGTGAGAGAAATGTACGAGGATGGAAGGAAGAGCATCATACTTCGAGAGCAGCTGGATTCCATGAAGGAAGAGAATCAGTTGCTTTCTAACAAATTGTAGGAAATAAAGAGACAACTTCATATTGTAAATATGAACCTGGAAAGGATGCATGAGTTGGAGACATAGCTCTTTGTTTCCAAAGAAGCCTTAGTCAAGTATCAGCTTGAAGAAGAGTTAAATAATTCCAGTTTGTCTTCAATTTCCTCTAAGAATGTTTATATTGGTTCTTTTGAAAAACATACCAGAGGCATAGGTTCCAAGTTAATGTCCAAAATGGGCTATGAAGGAAAAGGATTGGAGCAAACATGCACAGGGTATTGTTGAGCCAATAATAGTTGAGGAAAGTCCTAAGTATTTGGGTCTTGCCTATGGGCAAGCTTACCGAGAAAGTTCCAAAGCTACCATGAAGACAATTGAAACAGTTCAAAGGAGTATTTCCAGTCTTCTACCTCAAAAGTGTAAAGGTTGTATTCATGGGGAATGCAATAGCTTGAAACATCATTTTCAGGAAGACGGTGTTCATAAGCATACACTTGAACCAGAGAGTTGTGGAAACTCTGAAACCATTGAAGAGGTTGATGGTGTTCTAAAGGGAGCTACTTCTTCATTCAATTCACCTCCTCGTGAAGGTAATAAAGGTGAAAGAGAAAGGTATAAATCTGGTTCTAATCATATTACTTTTGATTATGCAAAGCATGATAAATTTCCATATAAGCATGGGAAAAGAATTGCATGTTCCTTTTGTGGTTTGGTTAACCATAATGTTTCTAGATGTTGTATGCGAATGGCCACATACAGGAAACTTTTGAAGGAAAGGAAGCAAAAATCCAAAGGTCCATTGGACAAGGCAAATCATGTTGTCAAGAAGATGCACATGCATCGCACTTACTACCATAAGCAAGGACACATTGCTGAAAAGTGTTGGACTTTGAATCCAACAATGCTTCCACGAAACTTGAAGAAGGTGGAAAGAGAAAATGGCAGGGATGGAAAGAAAGATTCCATGATTGATGTGTTTCAGGATGATTCACATGTTGTTGTTGATGTGAAAACAAAGGAAGGACCTTTGAAATGGATTGGTAAGAAATGGTTAGAGTTATTATCCAATTAAAGTTGCATATATTTTGATGCGAACAGAAATGTATCACATCTATTTGCATTTCTTTGTTAATGAGATGCAAGTTGCAAGGTTTTACCAAGAAGGTGTATAGAAACGTTGAGTAGGAGACTCACTTTATTGCTGCAACATTATGTTCATTTCAGCTTTGAAATTACAGTGTACTTAAGCGAAAGTTGAAGGCTGAAACATTATATTTCATTTCAGCTTTGAAAGTACAGTGTACTTAAGCAAAAGTTGAAGGATGAAACATTATATTTCATTTCAGCTTTGAAAGTACAGTGTACTTAAGTGAAAGTTGAAGGATGAAACATTATATTTCATTTCAGCTTCGAAAGTATAGTGTACTTAAGCAAAGATTGAAGGATGAAATGCATGCATGAGAATGATGTGCATGAACACGGGGATGTTGATGATTTCCTTGTATTTGAACATGTATGTGTGATTAACTTGAAGGGTTGATTACTTTGTTTTTAAACATGCATGTAATGTTAATGTTGACTTGGAAAAAGTTGATTTGATCTCCCAGATGGAGATAATGATGAAGTGTTTCATCTTTGAAAAAATAATCCTATAGTTCTTTCTCTACATGCTTCACTTGAAGGGTCAATTGTCTTAAAGGCATGTTTTATTGGCTTGTTATCTAGTCAATCATTTGTATGCAGATGTAAAGACATGGAGGTGTTCACAAGATGTGAAATATGTTTCTTTGATGAAGCAAGAGTTTAGGCCATCGAGTTGTTGTCTGTAATTCTATTGTTGTTAACAGTTGTTGACAATATGTCAAACAGATACAAATGTAAATTTTTGTGAGAAGATGTGACTTCACCTTTGTTTGAGCCAACTTGGATCAATGGTCCAGGAAGAGAAGTTCAAACTACCTTTTGTAACCTTCTTAGTAGGAGTTTTGCATGAAGTCAAGGAGGAAAACAATTCTTCCCAGGAGGACAAGCACATCCAAGAAGGAAGTGTTCAAAGGCTTTGGTTCAAAGGTACTATGCAGGGCAAGTGTATGGAGGCTAAAAGAAGAGGGTGAGGTACTCTCATTTACTGTTCAAATTAGTATATCAGTCTTTTGGAGTCCAAAAGCTTTTTAGTGGGAAGGCGTGATCCAAAATGGATCTAGCATAAACCTCTAAGTCCAAGAAAAATCTTCTTATAGAGGTAAAAAGTTAAAAGGTGCTAAAATGGCACAAATGCATGTAAAACCCAATTTGGGTAAGCATAAGGGTCAAAAGCAGAGGATCATGCAGATGGATGTTTTATACACAAACCTTAATAAAGGCAGCAGACCAATCAGTGGTGCGTTAAAGGGGCTTGTAATATATATATATATATATATATATATATATATATATATATATATATATATATATAATATATATATATATATATATATATTATATATATATATATATATATATATATATATATATATCTTGCAGCAATCATATAAAGGGCGAAGTGTGCAGGACTGCAGCCCCGAGCGATTGCAATATGCAATCGTTGCAATATCGCATCACGAAACACCATGGAACAATGGTTGGACCTTGGGGTCATTACAAATGCGATATGCCGATGAGCGATATGTGATGAGCGCCGATCGGGCGAGTAGAGACACAGTCCATTGGGCCAATGCGATATGTGATGTGCAATATCGACGATTGGAGCGATCGAAGATCGAAGATCGAAGATCAGGGAATGCGAAGGACTGGGAAGCACCAGACCCATGCAACGTGCAATTGCGATTTGCGAGGAAGGCGCATAACCGATAAGGTTATGGATTCCATTTCATAATATTTGAAACCCGATTGAACGGCCCATGATGTGTTTTGCGTGTGTTTTCCTGTGTATTTCTGTTACGAACCAGAATGCGTTATTTCATGGATTTCGTTCTGGAAAGAGTCTGCTGGTTCATTTCCTTTTGGAAACAGCCATCACACTTGTGCCACACTATGAGCGGGTGTTTCTGTAATAGGGATGCGTTATGAAGCATGCAGAGCTGAGAGCCGGGAAGGAATGATTCCTCATGATCAAAGGGATAGAGGAAGGCAAAACGATTGGGTGGCCATGCCCGCTGGTTCCTTTCCATTTGTAAACGAATTCTTGTAATGAAACAGTCGGTCTTCAATGATGGAGGTGACTGTAACTAATGTATTACAAAAAGCACAGGGAGCTCAATTGACGGGGCTACTGAAGGTTGTTGAGATTTGCTTGGAGGTTGAGCAAACCATTGATAACACAGAGAGGCAGAGTTATGCTCAGAAGAAGCGCAAAGAAGCCCAAGAGGCTCAGAGATGCTTGAATGCTAAGTGTAAGCCCAAAGGAGGCAGTCTGCGAAGTCAGGGTGACTCAAAAGCAGAGGATCGCTTGGAGGTCGAGCAAAACTAGAAGCTCGTGAAAGCCGAGAAGCCACCAAATGTTGGGGCGATGGAAAAGGGGTGCTTTCCCAGAGAGCTGAGCGCAGTAGAGTTGGAGAGGGTAGAAGGCTAGAGAGCCGTAGATTCGCAGAGTGCCACTAGAGGTTGGGAGGAAAGCGAAAGAGCCACCAGAGGTTGGAGGCTTGACACAGAGCCGAGAACTAGAGCCGAGAGCCAAGAGATGAAAGCCAGAGCCAAGAGCTAGAGCCGAGAGCCAGAAGCCGAGAGCCAAAGCCGAGAGCCAGAGCCGAGAGCCAGAGCCGAGAGCCGAGAGCTGAGGGCCGAGAGCCAGAGAGATAAATAGCCAGGGATAAAGAGGGAATTCTAAGCCCATTGGTTCAGTTGTAAACTTATGGAGTTGAGTCAAAGACTTGTAAAAGAATACAAGCCATAATCCCAAAGAGCCTAGTCGAGTTGATTAGAGCTCAAGGAGACGTAGCCCAAGATATCAGGGTGAACTCCATGTTATATTGTTGTCTTCTGTGATTGATTACTGCTGCATTGCATTTGCTGCTATATGTTTAAATATCAGTTTAAGCAAATGAACTCAAGCACTTAAACAATTAAAGGCAAACAAATCATACACCTATTTCAAGTTCTTATTCCGCATTTGTCAACCTAAGATAGATCTTGGAAATTGTTTAAGCTTTGGAATGGGAGAGGTTCTTGTAAGCATGACAAGAAGCCTTTAGTGCGCCATTTTAGATCATATATTTACATTTATAATTTTTATATGAATTATATTCGTAACACACATTACTTAAGTTTCCTAGGAATGGTTGGAAAACTGGTAACATCATTTCTCTTCAATAAATGAAGACTATCATAGTTTAGATGTCCAAACCTAACATGCCATAAGAGACTGGATGGTAGTGTACCTTTATCATATTGAGAACTGTATGCAAAGTTATGTGCACGACCAAAGGTTCCTTGAAGATTCAAGAGACTTTCTTCTTCTATCCCAGTCATGAAAAGTGAGTTGTTTGATGTTTTTCTCACCTCAACCTTTCCATCAAACATGTGAAAGGAGTGCCCTTGCTGGCGGATGTGAACCAAGGACAACAAGTTTCTCCACAACTCTGGCAAGTAGAGAACATCATGTAGAAGAAACTCTAGGAGACCAAGCAATTTGAGCTTGATGGTGCCAAGTCCGGATGGCTTGAGTTTTGATTTGTCTACAAAGTAGACTACTTCATCTACATTGTCATTGAATTATTCAAAGAAGTCTTTCTGAAAGGTCATGCGGCAAGTTTCTCCTGAATTAAGAAACCATGCATCTTTCCACGAAGCAAGTGAAGAATTAAACAAGTTTTCAGTTACTCCAATATTGCAATGTGCCACAATATAATGAGTGGATTCAGGTGCTTTACCTTTCCCTGGATTTAGTGAATTACCATACTCTTAATTTATTTATTGTCTTATTATGTCCCAAGAGAGCTTGCATGTGGAAGCATCATGTCCATTTCTATTTAGCGTATACAATGAAGATCAAGTTTTCCTCCTTGGTAATGTTTCCCCCCTTGCTTTTTTTATTCTTCTTTCCACATCCTCTTTTTCCACCTCCTCCTCTAGAAGAATCTTGTGCCCTATTCTTCTCTTTCTTTGCAAGAAAAATAACTTGTTTTGAAGATTGAGCAGTTGTCTTACTCTTCCCAAAATCTTTCAATCTTTCTGCAAATTTATCCACATGAGAGTCAAATGTAATTTGTTTGAATTTTTCCATTGGCTTGTAACGATGCAAGATAATAACAATATGTGGGATGCAGTGCCTTGACAAAAATTGTGAGAGGAACATCCATTTTAACATAGGTGGATTTTACATCATGAATAATATCTCTAACTTCACAAGATAGGGCAAGGGGATCATCATCTTCGATTCAAAATTGAAGGGTTTGATGATTAGTTGGACTACTTCAAACTCTGAGTGTGTCATATAAGTCTTTCAACTTCTTTAAAACACTAAATGCAATTGTAAATGGTGCAATGTGATGACTCACCTATTCATTTACTGATGCAGCAATCAAATCATAGGCCTTGTTGTTGGGCTTTTCAGGAGGATTCCGAGCTTCTCCTTCACAAACACCTTTTCATAGTTCATTGAAAATTAGGGCATGCTTATCTTTCTAGACCATTCATTGTAGTTCTCTTTGCGAGTGAGAAATATTTCAACTAAATGAGTGAATGTGTATTATATAAAGTAAAACAAATAAATATGATAATAATAAACTATGTAACGTGCACCAATACTTCAATCAATAATGAATGTGCAATATCTCTTTAAGGTAGGCAATACAAATGACTTCTCTCCTCCTGTGTGCAATATTAAATATAATTTCACAACCATGTAACCATAACCACAAAAGACTATTTTTATATGCATAGATAGCAATGAATATAAAGTGCAGAGAATACACCAACAAACATATATTTCATTGCAACCAACAACAACTCTATTTTATTCACAAAGAAGACTCTATTTTATATGGAAGCTCTATAAATAATGTTGGTGCAACCATACAGCTCAAACTTCAGCCATATAATTCAACTCATCTTCAATGCACATATAAAAGAGACCAAACACACATATAAAATTTATTGTTCAACGCACACATATATAAACCAATTTGAGCCCAACACATATAACTTCAACAATGCATAGATGACTTCAATGCATATGGAGAACACTAACAACATACAATATGAACCAACCAATCCATATGGATTAGCGAATGCATATTACATTAATGTATGCATGCACATACCATAATATATGCTCATGCCATTCAATGCACCATTAAATTATTCAACACAGAGAATCATGACTTTGTTATATAAGAGTCTCAATGGAAGGACCATCTTATTAATAGTTCACAGATTATATGTAATTCAATGTATATCTAAATCAACGCATAAATTCCAAGGACCTAGAGACATACTATTCAAAAACTCACTACTCACTTCATCATATGGAGACTCAATGCATAGAGAATTAACACATACCAGGAGCTTTATTCAATGCAAAGTGTTTTAATAAATGCTCCAATATGACGCACAGAGGCTGATGCATCTCCAAACGACACTCCAAATTTCGCTGAATAGACAGTGCAATAGTTGTAGAGGATGGAGGAGGGAAAAAACTGAGTGGGAGAAAAAAATAGCAGTGGTCAGGAGTTACAAGGCTAAAATGGGACCTATGGACCTGCGCTCTAATACCATGTCATGATAGGTATTGGTAACTCCATGAATTGATGAATTTCTATTAAGAAGAGTCATTAATATATACATTGGAGAGGGGAACTCTTGGAATTCATATTCCAATATCTCTTCATCTTCTTATTTATATATATAATATTATATATATATATATATATATATTATTATATATTATATATATATTATTAAACAATATTTGCAATATTTTCTCAATCCCTAAGGATTATGTGTCAACATATTTAAACTGAAATTTAAATCCCATCCCAAGATCACCTTACCCTCATGGAATCAATGCAATGCAAAAATATTTTCTAAAGAGGGATTTTTGTCATCATAAGGTCCGTACACATTCAATATAGATATTTGGTATCCCAAAATTTTAGCAATCTAAAGACAACATAAGCATTAGTTGGAACAAAGTCTCGTGTCAAACTAGTTATAACTCCACCAAATATACTAATGGATTCTAATGCTAGAAAGTCCTGTCTCTAGAGAAATCTTCTCAATTCAGTCACAAAATTATCACGATTGCTCAAAATCAACAACAAATCTTGAAGCCATTAGCAACAAAACATGATAAATGGATATGTGTATTTTACCCTGAAGGATCCTACATAAATATTTTTAATAGGGTGCCTTGATTCCTTTCCATAAAAGTTTACGTCTTTATAATTATTATTAATTTATTATGTCTTATTTTCCTATCTTATCATTATTTTGTTGTCATTTAGCCATTTATTTCCTGTCTATCTTTCCTACTTAATATTTATGTAGGTAACATGGCCTTCCCCATCTAGAATGCTTTGCTGTGAAAGGTAAAGGATCTTTTTATTAGTAGATTTTTTTTTGTTTCCCATTATGCATCTTCCTCTGGAAGTTTCTTCCTTGAAATTAGATACCCCTTAATTGTTATAGAGAAAAGTTTCTTCTCTTTTGTGGTGATTGTTATGCGGAATCTACGACTACAGATAGAAGTATCTTCCCTAGGCCTAGTGGACTGACCTAGAAAAACAGAGAGACAAAGGGACTAATGTTTTCCTTAAAGTAAATATATAATGGGATGATTCCTACCTGGAATTTGTCGTATGATTCGCTCCTTCTTTGGCTTGAATGCTCCAATCCTAAGTTTGATCTCTATTAATAGAACCTGCACAGTCAGATAACATAAGCCAACGGTCATTAGAATCTATGTATCATCATTTAATCACTTTATTCAATAGATCAACATGGTATTGAAATATATGAGACCATAACATCATATATAGGAAAACAAAGAACTATTCGCATTAATAGAAATGGAGTAAGTTACAACCAAAAATAAATGTTGATCGTATAGAAGAGCTCCTCCAAGTTGACTTGTCATTTCCTTGTCACAAAGTGCACCTCTAATCACCCTAATGCATGGAAAGATATCTCTCACATCAACAGCAGAAGGGTAGAATCACTCTCCAAAATCCAACCCCTTGCCTATGGATGGAAATAAATATATAGGTGAAGGAGGTAGTTCATGAATTCTTATCCTTTTACCAATTTGGGCTTGATATCCACTCTTGATGAGAGGATGAACTCAAGGGATAAGGGACGAAAAATCCAAGATAGGATAGGATAGGATTCGAGACATTTTCCCAAATTTCTAGAATCAATGCACCGCCAACACTGAGCAACCTAGTAGTCAAAGTTGTCAAGTAAGAGGCAAGGGAGCATTGGTCCTTAAAATGACAGAAAAAGGTGCTTTTAGGCATAAACTAAGGGTTTAGAATGAGTCATTCTTAGGGATTTGTGCAAGGATGATGAAAAGGAGGTCAAAGGATGTTGATTGATCCAATTGAAGGCATGTTGACTAGATGTTACAAAATGGCATATAATAGATTTCCCCTTGTTGTAGCATCCATTGTCATTTAAATTTCATTTTCAATTTTATCGCAAAAAATAAAAAATCAAATATTATGTTATAACGAAATCAAAAGAGAATGAGGAGGTCCGAAAGAAATGGTGTGTTAGGCAATAGATCTAACAGTAATTGCGTGCTAATAAGCACAGAAGATAACTCCAAAATCGGACGCGAGAAATTATAAAATTGAGTTAAAACCTCAGTTAATCGGGTTCGTCTGCTTGAAGGATTCAGATCCGACAATAATTGCATGGTTAACAAGGACGAGGTTTAATTCAGAAAATGGATGCGATGGTTTATGGAATGTGATTTAATCTGTTGAAGTCCAGATCGATCACAACCACTTCTCAAGAAGGGACGAGATCTGATGGATATCACGTCAAAAAGTGCACGGGTTTTATTATAAATTTCAAACCTGAGAAGTCTATGAACTGCAGTTTTGTTTCCTTTCGATTCCGTGGGGAAGGTAAAAGTTCGTGGAAAAGGCAGATGTGATAAGATTATGAATTGGAGTCTTAATTCCTTTGGTTTTGTGGTAACTAAAGGTTTTCCATATTTCGCATAAATCAACCAATTCCGTTGTTTTAGCATAATAACTAAAATTAGAGGCAAATGACTATTGGTTGGGTTTCTTTATGGTTCTGCCAATTAGAACACTCCTAATGTATACGTGGGCCCATAACCCACAAGTCCACGCACGAAATTTTGTGAAGGTGTAGTTTTGTTGCGTTAAAGTAGATTAGCTATCATCAGAACATCTACAGGGAAACTTCATCAGCAGTCAAGCCACAGATTCGAACAACGAGCAGTACTCACCAGTCATATTATAATTTTTGTTACTTCTTGTTATCTTGTTTTCTTGAGAAGAATGAGGTGTCTTTTACCCTCCAATGTAATATTCTGTAATGACTTTTACTTTAGGCAGTTAGGAGATAGTTAAGCATTTTGCAGTTTTGGTTATTACCAACTATCCCATGATGTATAAAAAGAGGAAAAATTAAAAAAAGGGTCGGAATTTGGAAGATCCTGGAGGCTATGCTATTGTATTCTTGATAAAATTGATGATTAATGAAAGAATCGAGAATTTTCCACACATTGTTGGGTATGATTTTGTAACTTCTCTATTATGTATCATCATGTGTCTTCCTTTCTTTAAGTATGGTAATGAAGTTGCAGGTCTTTGTTTACTTATGCGAATGAAGTTAAAATTCCTTGAAAGAGCGCTCCTATACTTAAAGTTCCTACTTGTACATTTATTCTAAGTTACAATTGATAGTTTCTGTGAAAAAACAGCATATTGTCTCTAACTTCTTAAAGCGTTACAGATAATAGTTTCTATGAAAAACAGCATATTGTCTCTAACTTCACAAAGAATTCTTCACTCAGCATTTATATCCAGCAACCATATGGCATTCTGAGACTTTCATATCAACTAAATATTAAGGATTAAGATTCGGTCCCTTTAGGTCCTTCACTTGAGGATACATCATACAAATAAGTGACATGAATAATAAACATTAATGTCTTACACACAATTTCTACACAATCAAGAAATTGTTTTCTTAAGGGACAATACCCCCTAAAGCACAAATTCAAAAATGACGGTTGATTACGGGAGTGCTTTACCTTGTGACAAATCAGGATCAAGAACAACTGGCGAGATCATCATATGTTACAATACATTTACATCATAATATATTTGTTGAGGGAGGCATACCCATACTTAACACGTAAGATAATCATTACATGTATAATGACCAAAAGACACGTTTATAGATGACAAATGATGGACCCATGACTGTATGTATGATCATGGCCATAATACATTGTGATCGTGTATTACTCCTGAAATCGCAGCTCGAATGGATGAAACTAGATCTGAGGTCTTGTATCTCGTTCACACAACCAACCAATATACGAGTCTAACCATGTGAATCAATGAGTTGGAGTGGAACATGGTAGACACCATCTGATTATCGGCCAATGATGTAAGTCGTTAACAAACGTGAAAGAAACCACCGATGATATTAATGGATCTCAAGGTACTCTAGTAAAATTCGTATGGTGCGAATAAACGAGTTGATGTCGAACACCACACATAATCTTTCGGTCGAAGGCCAATGATGTAAACATGTCGTCGAGAGTAAGGAAAATTGTCATTGATGTATGCAAGCACCAAGGTACCAAGGGTTGTTTCTAATTCAAATTCCTAGATAATGAGTTGACGTCAACAAGAAGTCACTTGTCGCAGGAGGGCCTTGATGTATGTCCCATCAACAACATGAAACAGGTATGATAGTCCAGCGAAGGTATAACTTGAAATCTTTTTCATGTTTAAAGAATTTGAAAAAGAGGCGAAAAAGAAAACTCCAAATGTTCCTTTTTGTGGATAGTCCTTTAGGTCCGAAAAGGTAGAAAACAATACCTAAAAGAACCTCTTAGCCATGTTCGACTAAGGTATTCATTTTTCGTAAGTAGTCTATCTCAGTCTAAAAAATGGTTAAACTTATACTAAGTAGATGTCTTTTCATTTACTTTAATGAGTTCGAAAAGACAAGTGTTTGGAAATCTTTTCATATTTTGGGAATCTGAAAAGAGTTGAAGAGGACTCCTCTTGGAGGAACGAGTGGTATAAAGGGATAGCAACTAGTTCTAGTCATGATGGAACTGTTCAAAACATGTAAAGGTCAAGAGGCAAGCTAACAAGACCACTTATTGTAGTTGTTCCTCAGGCAAGGGTAAAAACCAAGTGAAAGCATATGATCGGCCAAGCAGATGGTGACGATGGAATGAGAAAACCAATGTTCATCTGGCAGAAAAAAGCTAATAAAAATGGCAATCATGAGAGCTAAAGTGGGAATAGTTTCAATTTTACACAAGCTTGAAACATGGGAAACAATGCTTGAAATTGGTTTCATTTTTACACAAGCTTGAAGCATGGGAAACTATGCTTGAGATTGGTTTCATTTTTACAAAATCTTGAAATGGGGAAAAACTATGCTTAGATTAAGTTTCCATGTCCCCATCATAATGACTCAATTCGAGGTACATGCCCCCTAAGCTTCATTTCATTCACCTAAGTAGACTACTGATTACTAACAGATGGATGGAATGAAGGTTCATTTATGAGATCGGATGAAAGACTCGACTGGGAATTTACGAGATCTAATCAAAGGCTCGAATTGGAAGGGGATCTATTTCATTTTTTAATGAGCTTGACACAGGAAAAGAACTATGATCAATATTGTTTCATGTTTATGCAAGCTTGAAACATAGACAAAACTATTCTCGTAGGAACCTATTTCATTTTTTAATGAGGTTGACATAGTAAAAGAACTATCCTCATAAGAGCTTGTTTCATTTTTTTACAAGCTTGACACAAGAAAAGGAACTCTGCTCTATGACCTTGTTTAATTTTTTAAAGAGCTTGAGACAGGAAAAGAACTCTGCTCATGACCATGATCATGACCTGCAGAAGGCCATGGGTTCCAAGAGGTTCTCATTAGATGGAAGAACAATGCTTTGGAAGCAATATATATCAAGGGATCCAATGGAAAGATCAGGCCCCAAAGCCCCTAGTAATTGATTCACCATATCGCCTACTGGATCTAGGTCGAAAGAAGTTGAGCAAACAACGAAAAGATCATCTTCATTAGTAGGTATGTGAATGGGAGAGGTTGCTACATAATTAACCTATGGTGGGGAAGTACCACTTTCATATAAGGGCCATTTAGGGAAGCTGGTTGATTGGGAGTCAAATTAGGACCAATGAACGAAAGTTGTTCAATAGTCACAATTCTTCCTTCATGTGGGAAACACATCACACATAAGAGTGAAGAGACAAGAGTTCCCATGACATAAACATAGTCACACCCATGGAGTAAATTAAAATCCAAATGGGTTTGGACTACTATCACATCGATATAGACAATCTTTCCTCCCAAAGTAATAGGAAACTTAGGAAGGATCCCTAATGGTTGATTTGTTCCTCTGTTAAAAGCCAACAGATTATGGGTAACGGGCACAAGTTGTGGAGAACTGAAATCTTTCCAAGAAGTTGAGGACGGAATACTAACAAATGTGCCTTCGTCTATGATTGTGCTAGGTACGAGCATATTAAAGCTTGCACTATGATTTGAAAGGGCACATAAAGAGGAATATGATACCCTGCCAATTGAATCCAATCAAAGGAATTAACCATACTACTTGGAGGGGGTGTCGTGGGAATGGGAGAAATTCTCCCCTGTATGGTGGGAATGGGATGATTTTCCCCTTATTCCACTAAAACAGGAGGATTTCCCCTAGTTCATTGGAATCTAAAGATACGAGAAGAACCTGAGTGGTATGAATTTCATTCTCTATGGGAAAGGTACAATAAACTAAAGGTTGAATCGAGTTAATCACTTTCTCAACCAATGGTTGGTTGGAAATGGACTCATGGGGTCAACACTTATAGAGAGTGTATTTGACTGGATTTTGATTCTGATCAACCACTTCATCAACTAGTGGAGCAAAGGGAGAAAGCTTGCAATAACCAGCCAGAAGACAAGGCTGAGAAGTTGTAAGGTTTTCCAACACTTTTGAGGCTTCATCCATATAAGGACAAAGGTGAATAGGATGATTCCCTTCACATAACCTACAGGGAAACTTAACTTTACCATTTTTCCCATGGACCTTACTATCACTAGTGGATGGTTTATCACCAGCATGATCTCTAGAGGTTAACGACAAAGGATGATGTGAGCCTATGGACCACACTTCTAATACCTTGGGAACACCAGGACAATCTCTAAGAAGGTGGTCACCCTTACATAACATGCAATGGAATTTAACTTTGTGGGGTTGATTGGAAGGTTCCTCCATACTAGTTGTATTCATAGCAATGATTGCTTGGTTGCCCCCTACTTATTTTGCTTCTTCTTCTTCTTAACTTCCTGGTTACTAGAATCAATACTTTCACCAGGCGAGGAGGAAGGAAGAGATGAAGAAACAACAAGAGAAGAAGAAAAAGGGTCAACTTTAGGATCAACTTGAGGTTGATATTATACAAGTGGAGGAGAACTTGGTTGAGAAGAAATTTGGACATTCAAAACCATAGTGGCCGAAAACAACCAAACTGGCAAACCAATGATAAATCCAGGAAGGGACATCGTGTAGAAATTATGACTGCAGATTAACCTGATTATGCAATATAACTAAAGCAAAATACTTAATTTACTTCTATAATCAAACTTGCGAAAACTTAATAGATTTGAGCAAGATCAAGAAAAACACATATAACAGAGAATAAGAATCAATACAAATGAAACACATAAAATACTCAGGGGAAAGCCTTAGCTAAAAACCCCACTATCTGTATTATCATACAAGGTGGAAATATATCAAGATTACACAAAGCCTTAGCTCTCACAGATAGCCAGCTCTCAGTACAATCCTCCTCGATGCTCACAGGAAAACAAGGCTTCTCACAAACCTTCTCCTCTGCCCTTCAAGCCTCCTATCTCCTTGCGTTGTTTCTCCTCGGTGATCCTACTATTACCAAGTGTAACACTGATCTCACACCCTGTAAAACTGCACAATCCTCAAGGAACCTTGTTCCTTCTACATGGATGAGTTTCCTTTATAGGAAATTCCTCCAACTGATAGCACAATGTCCCTGTCTTTAATCTCAACTGGGTCTTTCTCTGAATAGACATGCATGAGTTATTTATGAGAGAATCCTCAGTTATCTGGAGTACACTAGTTGCATGCATGCATGCATTAACTAATTGAACTCACAATTAGTTCCTCAACCTGTTTGGAACAAATTTAGCTGGACTTAACTCAGTTCACTGAGCTAACTAATTACTGCTCAAATACAACTCATCCTGAACTCCTTAATTAAGGGATAACTTCCTTAATTTAAGGGATAACTGTTGCATTACTTCACAAAGACTTTTAGCTTGAATTTCTCCAACTAATTAATCCATAATGAATTAATTAATTATTTTCAAGCAGCTGGTGGGACTAAATTCGAATTTTAATTCACAATTCTAATTCAAGGACAAATCAAAATTGGAATATTCTGAATGCTTTTTTTAGCATTTCTTGTTGCTATTCTCAACACTCCCTCTCAACAAAAAAGGAATTCAACACGATCTCGATCCTGAACCATTGGAATGTTATGCATGCAATATTACTCTCTAGTGTTGTTGCTCTAGCAACTCCAGAAACAAATTAAAAAAAACAACAACAACAACAACAACAACAACATCCAACCTGATGTATGATGCATTTGTCATCAAAGTCTCTAACTACTATTGCCTCTGTCGACTAAAAACTTTGCGCTCCTGTTGACTCTGCCTTTCTGCACTGTTGTCAATCCTTCTATGCGCTCTTCAGTATCTAACTGCTCTAGCCTCTGTCACTTTAATCTCTGACTGCATCAATCCCACTGACTCCTCCCGCTACTATGTACTTTGGGCTCCTGTAGCAATGTATGATCCATGAGATAAAACCTCTCAATGAACCCTGCCTAATTTCAGCCTTCTTGGGACTATCACTTCACATCACACCACCTCACACCTGGAGGTATGACTGCATGTGATCCCTCTGCTAACTTGGCTCGAAATTTCCCCCTACTGGAGGTCTTTGCATGAGTGGATGCCTCCATTCGATCTCCTCTCAGCATCTCCAATTGTGGCTCCTCCACAATTGTCTGAGACTTCTTCTGGGTCTGCATGTTAAGTGGTAATTTACTCTCCCTCTCAACCACCAGGTCTCTAACATTTACCTTTCTCCTCAAAGCTTTGCATGCATCTTGAACCTCAAGAGCATACAGGTTCTGAACTCGTGAACCGATCTGTTTCACCTATCTCGTGGTGATGTGTCTAAGGAAAACCTTTCCCTTACTGAAGACAACACCATAGCCTTTGTCCTCCAACATCGCGATTGATAGCAAATTCTTCTTCATTCCAGGCACATACTTCACATCTGTCAAGGTGATAAGAGCTCCATGCTCCCTCTGAAAAGAAACCGTGCCCACTCCTGAAACACTATACCTTTCGTCGTCACCCATCTCTATGTGCATCTTGAGGTCTTTCTCCCCCAAGGTATTGAATAAAATTTTATTGTCAGTCATGTGGAATGAGGCTCCACTGTCAAGAAACCAACCACAACCCATCATCGATGACACCATGCATGCGATGAGGGTGAAGTCCATCTCGAACTGAGAGCCTAATGCCTCACCATCAGATCCTTCTGAGGATCCATTCTTGGACTTCTTCGATGGGAAATTAGTCACATATTGACCCATCTCATGACAATTAAAGCATCTCACTTTATATTTGTCACCCTTCTTCCCTCCATGAGAAGAATTCAATTTGGGATGAGAATCCTTCTCCTTCCCTTTCCTTGCCTTACTTGCTAAGGCTAGATTTTCTTCATCCTCCTTGGATGAAGAACCATTTCGTGTGCTCCTCCTGATCTCCTCCTGCATGAGATCTGACCATAGTCGTTCCCAATCTGACAGTTTCTCCCTTCCATTCACAAAATCTTGGTAGCTATGCCAACTCTTAGGAAGGCCAAGGAGAGCGAAGCTCACCATATCATCATCGCAGTAGTTATTCCCACAGTTCCAAGCTCATCTCTACAAGTGGTGAGCTTTTTCAAATATGTGGAAATAGTATCACTGTTCTCCATCTTGATTCTTTGAAGTTTGTCTTTAAGTGCCAATTTCCTCTGGTCGCTACTATTCTGATAGAGGTCCTTCAATGTCTTCCACATTGAAAACGAATTCTCCTTCCCATGGAGACTCGAGATGATATGGTCTCGAACTCCCTCAAGGATTATCCATCTCGCCCTCGCCACACACTTCTTCCATTCAGCCAACTCTTGTGCATTAGCTGCAGCTGGCTTGGGGATTTCTTGATCAATGAAATCCTTCAAACCATTTTCTTCTAATACCGTTTCCATTCTATCCTTCCATGCTATGTAATTCACGTTGCCTTCCAAGGCATACTCGAGTCTCAAGTCGTAGAACGCCATTGACCAACCTGAAGTATGAGATGAATTCAATTTGTACCTTCAATCCTGAACTTCAAACTTTGAATTTCCCTTCTCAATATACGGTTCACAGCTTTGATCACCTTTGCTCTGATACCATGTAGAAATTTCTACAAACCTAGCTCAAATAAATCTAGCTCTGATACCATGTAGAAATTTTGACTGTAGATTAACCTGATTATGCAATATAACTAAAGCAAAATACTTAATCTACTTCTATAATCAAACTTGCAGAAGCTTAATAGATTTGAGCAAGATCAAGCAGAACACATATAACAGAGAAGAAGAATTAATACACATGAAACACAGAAAATAATCAGGGGAAAGCCTTAGCTAAAAACCCCACTATCTATATTATCATACAAGGTGGAAATATATCAAGATTACACAAAGCGTTAGCTCTCACAGCTAGCCAGCTCTCAATACAATCCTCCTGGATGCTCATAGTAAAACAAGGCTTCTCACAAACCTTCTCCTCTGCCCTCCAAGCCTCCTATTTCCTTGCGATGTTTCTCCTGGGTGATCCTACTGTTACCAAGTGTAACATTGATCACTCAAACTGATCTCACACCGTATAAAACTGCACCATCCTCAAGGAACGTTGTTCCTTTTGCATGGATGAGTTTCCTTTATAGAAAAATTCCTCCAATTGATAGTACAATGTCCTTGTCTTTAATCTCAACTGGGTCTTTCTCTGAATAAACATGCATGAGTTATTTATGAAATAATCCTTAGTTATCTGGAGTACACTAGTTGCATTCATGCATGCATTAACTGATTGAACTCACAATTAGCTCCTCAACCTGTTTGGAACTAATTTAACTAGACTTAACTTAGTTAACTGAGCTAACTAATTACAACTCAAATACAATTCATCCTTATCTCTTTAATTAAGGGATAACTTCCTTAATTTAAGGTATAATTGTTGCATGACTTCACAAAGACTTATAGCTTGAATTTCTCCAACTAATTAATCCATAATGAATTAATTAATTATTTTCAAGCAGCTGGTGAGATTAAATTTGAATTTTAATTCACAATTCTAATTCAAGGACAAATCAAAATTGGAATATTCTAAACGTTATTTTTAGCATTTCTTGTTGTTATTCTCAACACATCAATGCCATATAAGGAGCACCGATATTTCCAAAAGAAGGAAAAGGACCAAGATTCCAGTTAAGGGGGTTTCCTTAACTGGTGGACTCGGGAAACGTTGCCAATAGTCTCAAACTAAGATATACTAGGGAGTTTTTTCACAAAGAGAATGTTATTTCATAATCAATTTATTGATTTTAGAAATTAAAGACACAAAAATAAAACAAAGGGGTAACTAGGAAAAATGGTTTACCAAGTAAGAGTGAATTGCAATATACACCTTAGCGAACCAAGGACTTAACATACCTGTAGGCAATCTCCCTAAATGTTTTGTTCGGTGTCTCACGATATACAAGGCGGCTGACTCAGTTCCCTATAGAGAGGATAACAGCCAATAGGGGACTTCCAAAATATACTTGACAGTATGTGGAAGTGCAGTCCATAATAGTGTTGTCTAATGCATAATTGTTCGATGAGAGTGTTCCCATATGCTTTTCATGCAAGGAGCGCCATCTGATATACCCGAAGGTTCGTGGAGAATAGTCTGATACACTTATGTGCGTGGAATGAGATATCACCCCTAGAATGCAATGCTAGCAGAAAATGACAACTCCTACATGTAAAGACGATGGAACTCTATGTGTGCTGTTAAGTTTCAAATTATCCTTGAGTTAATTGAGGTGAATTTTAGCGTTGATCTTGAATTATGTTTCAATTTTAAAGCTCAAAACTCGATGTCACTTGAACACGCCTATGATGCAACTAATATGATAAAAATAACTCTTTTCATTTTCCTTTTAACAGTGAAAGGCCTAAGTAGGGGAAGAATAAATCATTCAACAATGCAACAAACAAGTGATGCAACAATCGATCTCTATGACTTCACTTTTCCAATCAAAATCAAAGCCCTATATGCAATGCAAGGAATTGTTTTTCTTTTATTTTATTTCAATGTTTCAAATGTAAAGAAAAATATGAATGCAACTTGATCACCGACGAAAAGAAACCACACAGGCTTTAACTATAATGTAAAAGTTACTTTTCAAATTCAACAATCAATCTATGCATACAAACTTGAATTGACAAGAAGAAAGAAAGAACGAAACAAAATCTTATCAAAATGGTGATGTCGCTCATAGGTGATTAACACTCATACACAATTTAGGTTCCCCCCCTCCCCCAACAAGCGATTGAAGGGGAATTTTTTTAGCAAAAATGAAAGAAAAAACACGCAATTTCACACTAAAGAATTCCAATTTCACACCCTAAATGTAATGCATGATGCATAGGATTTTTCTTTTGGAATCCACCTAATTTTCGAAAATCAAGAAAACTAAGATGTAAAGTTTAATCACTGATTCAAAGAAGCTTTTCAGAACGATGACTAGAACACCAATTCATCTAAGCACTCAATGATCAAACAAAATCAGTTTGCAAATGACCTAATGATAAGAACAAAGGAAAATCTAAACAAATCCTTACCAAAGGCACTAAAAAACGAAAGAAAACCAAATGGAGGCTTCAAAGAGACCACAAGACACTCAAAGCCTCCAGGAAGAGCAGTTGGAAGAAGGTTGATGAGAGGGAAAATCAAGACAAAAGATAAAATGATGCATGAACAAGGGCCAACGCAGATGCAAATGAGGCACTAGTGTTATGCAACACAGGCTCAAAGAAGGCTCAACTGGGGTGCAACATTGTGTCACGAGACCATAGGGTATGTTGGTCTAGGGATGCAAAGTTCTGACACAAGGATTGCAATTGAGACTCAGTGAAAGGTCTTTCTAGGTCTGTTCTTGACTAAATAAGACAGTAAAGGTCCAGAAAAGAGGTAAGACAAGCACAATGGACAAAGAAACCACCAAGGGAATACACCAACCCCTAGTATGGTCGCCAATTGATATGCGGAATCTATGACTACAGATAGAAGTATCTTCTCTAGGCTTGGTGGACTGACCTAGAACAACAAAGAGACAAAGGGACTAATGTTTTCCCTAAATTAACTAGATAACAAGATGAAGCCTACCTAGAATCTGTCGTATGTTTTGCTCCTTCCTTGGCTTGAATGCTCCAATCTTAGCTCTAATCGCTATTATTATAACCTGCATAATCTGATAACACAAGCCAACGATCCACGGAATCTATGTTGCATCATCTAAGCACTTTATTCAATAGATCAGCATGGTATTGAAATATATGAAACCATAACATCATATACAAGAAAACAAAGAACTCTTTTCATGAATAGAAATGGAGTGAATTACAACCAAAAATAGGTGTTGATCATGTAGAAGAGCTCCTCCAAGTTGACTTGTCCTTTCCTTACCACAAAGTGCACCTCTAATCACCTTAATGCATGGAAAGATATATCTCGCATCAGCAGCATAGGGATAAAATCACTCTCCAAAATCCAACCCCTTGCCTATGGATGGCAGTAAATATATAGGTGAAGGAGGTGGTTTATGATTTTTTATCCTTTTACCAATTTGAACATGATATCCACTCTTGATGAGAGGATGAACTCAAGGGTAAGGGATGAAAACTCCAAGGTTGGATAGGATAGGATTCGAGACTTAACTGAGGTAAATGGTTACAACAGATCCTGGAAGCTTCTGGAAGAGGAAGCTTCGAGATTCTCTCTTTTCCCAAATTTCTAGAATCAACAAACCCCCAACACTATGCAACTTGTTAATGATCAATAGAAGTGCCAATTAGAGCAACCTGGTAGTAAATGTTGTCCAGTAAGAGGCCAGGCAGTGTTGGTCCTTAAAATGATTGAAAAAATGTGCTTTCAGGCAGAAACTCGAGGTTTAGAATGAGTCATGCTTAGGGATTTCTACAAGAATTATGAAAAGGAGGTCAAAGGATGTTGATTGATCCAGTTGAAGGCCTATTAACCAGATGTGACAAAATGGCCTATAACAGTGATGATAGATTCTAGTTCTAAAATTATTCTTCTTTGTCGCCCATTATATGAAGTATTATATGCACTTAATTGATGTTGTCCCAATTGTTTCCTTAGATATGACACATGAAAAATGTTTTGGACGTTATTATTTTCTGGTAGTTCCAATGTATACTACTAGATTAATATTTATGTTAATATGATATGATCCACAAAACTTGGGAGCCAAATTGTTGTTGCCTAATTTAAGAGATAATTATTTGTATAGTTGAAATCTAATGAATACCTAGTGTCCATCTTTAAACCCTCTTTTGTTCCTATGTTGACCCACTTGTTGCTTTTTATGGTTTAGTGTGGTTGTTAAATTTAAATTTCATCCAATTTCTAACGTTTTTTTTGCTAGGTTATGTGAGTCCTGAGATGATTAGCACACCTAACCTGTGGCTTGAGTGGTCGCGTTCCAAGGGAATCTAAGCCATCAAAATCACCCAGGGATCGCACTCAACTTGGGCCACACCATCCCTTACCATGGCTAGATTTTTTCACATGGAGTTTCGAACCAGTGACCTTTACACCACAAAGTGCCTTAATAGAAGACCTTGTCACTGTCTACTCTATGCCACGTGGGCTCATCCAATTTCAATGTTGGAACCTTTGTCATTTAGAGAAAAATCCTTCCACTTTGGATCTTCATAACTACATATAGCTTAATTGGGAGTCATTTTGGATGATTTGTGGTAAGTAGAGTTATATCACCATTCTACAAGATGTAGGCATTGGAACCATTTCTTATGTTTATTGATCATGAAATAAAAAAGGTGGGATTCAAGCACTTGTCGATAACTTATATTTAACTATTTCTTCGAGGATGATAAGCTAAACTCATCTTAAGAGATACCCCAGTTTGTTTGTAAAACTCTTTCCAAAATTTACTTTCAAATTTGGCATCCTTGTCCTTGATAATGATATTTGGAAATCCATGCAATTTATAGATAGTTTTGCATAATACTTCAATGATTTTTTTGTTGAATATCATTTTCATTATACCCATGTGATGCACATATTTAGTTAAGTTTTCAATCATCATGATAATTTTGTCCTTTCCTTCCGACATGCTAAAACCTTCAAAGAAATCCATAGAGATATCTTCCTATTTTTGGCTTAAGATGTGTAGTGTGTGGAATAATCTTGGTGACATAATATTTTCGCGTTTCTTTCTTTGGCCTCTCACATTTTGTTATATGTTTTAATGTTCTTATTCATTCCTTTCTAGTAAAATCATTGCCATGCATTATATTAAGTTTTGAAAAAACTTACATGCCTTGTAGTTGGTGAATCATGGGATTCTCTTAGAGCATTGGATTTAAATTTTGATGTTGGGTTTACATATTTTTTTCCTTTGTACCAAAGGATGCCATTATTCCCATCAAATTTGGGATTTTTGGTTAGGTTATCAACTATGGAACAAGATTAAGAGTCTTTAGCCTTTTCAAATTAGATTTCAAGTAACTAATTAGGAACTATAATCAATGTTGTATATGACATTACCTCTTCATCCTTTTGTGAAAGTGCATCAACAACTACATTTCCTTTCCTCTTTTATGTAATATATCTATATCGAAGGTGACAATGTTATCTATCTTTTTTGTTATGTTGACAATGTTTTCTTAGTAACAAGTATTGAACAATATCATGGTTTGCACATATCAAAGATTTGCTTTCTAGAAGATATTGTCGGCATTTTTTTAATGCATGTATCATGGCAAATACTTCCTTATCATATAGACTCTAAGCATTCGCCTTTTTGAGCTTCTGACTCTCAAATGCTATCACATGGTCTTCTTGCATAAATACCACACCTTTCCCAAATCTCAAAGCATCACATTCTATTAAAATAGTTGTGTAATATCAAAATCACTACTACGAAGTTGCAATCATATGTAAAAGTAGTAGTGTACAAGAAACAAGTGATCATACAAATAAGGCATGGATAACTAGCACAAGACTTTGATATCAATGGAGCAATACATTGATGTTTTGACATTCAATTAATTTGAGTAACACACACAATATGATGAATGAAGATGTGTATTTTATAATGAGGGGACCCACATAAATATTCTTAAGTCGCTATCTTGATACCTTTCCATGAAAGGTTATGTCTCTTTAATTATTATTAGTTTATTATGCCTTACCCTCTTATCTTATAATTCTTTTGTAAGCTAGTCTACTATAATGTCATACAAAATATTACAATCTTGGTTGTCTAAGGCCCACCATATAGGAAACCAAACCTCAATTTGCTTCCAAAACCATCCCAAGATTGTCTAAAGTAGTGCATATATATTTAACTTAGGTATAGAGGTTCATGATCTCAAATGCAACAAGTAAAACTAAGTAAGCATAAAAACAAGCAGTTGGAATTGAGTATAGACTAAGACACAACATAAACATGACGAAGGTGGTTTGGATGGGCTTAATTGACTACAAGTGTATGGTTCCTTGGAGTTGCCAGTCACCTCTTGCACTGGTTTGTCTTCTATGACGATAGAGTTAGATTTGGTCGCTTCAGAGCATGAGGGACCAATTACCTCCACCATTTCCTCTTCTTTTCCCAACACTCATTTTGAAACCTTGAATTTAAGCCCAAAGACCAACCTGTATAAAACAATGAATTTGGCTTCTAGCCACCTTAGTTGATCTAGAGACTCATCTTTCTAGCTCTTGTTTTCCATTGATAAGGAAATGACTACTTCGGCAAGCCAAAACTCCATTAATCTAAAAACCTTCATGTTCCTAGACTTGGAGAAGCAAAAATTTGAGACTCAATCTTGGAATTCTCTATTGACTTGATATTTGGGAGTCTAAAGATATTTTTCTTGGGCCAAACCTACCAATTCCTCAACCTTTTGTTGAATGTCTAGAGGGGTGCCTAAACTCAAGAGTTGCCTAGCATGTTTGACAACCCTCTTTACCCTTGTGTGGTGTGACTAACAATTAGTTCACCTAAAGGGAGGAGGGTTAAATTTTCTCCTCTACTTTGAGCCTCAACAACTTGATTTGAGGGTATCTTGAGTCACATCATCTGTCGTAGTAAACAACAAAAAGTAAAAGTGAGGTAACAACGAACCCATAGAAAGAGACATGAGCAACCCCCAACCAATATCTTCCTGACAACTTGTAATATTATCTTTTGGTCATGGTAGAGGAAGACTAGCCTATAGGTACTAGGACATAAAATGAATGATACAAAGAAATACCTAGGATAACCCAACTTACCACTGGCACCTGGAACCAAAGACTTGGGATCAAAGACAAATTGTAATGAGGCAACCCCTAGACTATAAGCAATAGACCAAACACTAGAGATCCTAATAGGAATGTCGAGTCAACACAATAGAGCACTGAAATTAGGTAAAAAATGTAAGCACTCGAAAGTGAAAGGATTAAAACTACCTTAACTATCAACAAAGCCAACATGTTAGAGGTCTTAGCCTTGTGACCCAAGGATACATAATTGATTGAGTGGTGCTTCTACATTTCCACCTAAAATCATCATCTCCCAAGCCATCAACTATTTGACTTCCTTAATAGTCTCAAAACCATGAATTCAAGTCAATATTTGAACCGTAGCATTATGACCTTGATTTATATCTCCACCACCTTTAACAATTATCGTAGAGCCTCTACCAAAACTCTCACTTATAACCATAATAACATTTGTAATATCCCCAAACTATCCCAAAGATGAAATGATACCTAGGAAGACATACGTTAGGCCTTTACCCTCCATGTGGTAGAGGGATTAGTGCCACAGTTAAATCACATGATTCAACAGACCCTCCTATCTTATAATTACTTTATTGATAGTTATAAATTTAATATGTTTTCAAACAAATGCTTTGTACAACTTTTTTATTTTCTCTCACCCTTAACTTTATATTAAATTCTAGCACTATTATCTAGAAGTGAGATGTTAATTCATAAATCTCACAACCCTATTTATCCACATTTCAATTCTTGAATGATAAAATGGATTTTATTAATTTTACTTCCTCTTAAACATGTGAATCCTAATCCTCTTAATTGATCTTCTTTTCTTTGAACACCTTCCTTTGCTTTTTGACCATTGTCACATCAATGATGTCAAAGCAAACGTTTATATTCATGACACCGTTTGCACTTATAGTACTTAAAGTAGCTTTAAGAACATTCAAGTTTACATTTTCAGCTAGTCCCTTTAGATCAATATTCATGCCTTTAAATATAATTTGGTATGTTATTTCTTGTTTCATAAATGTTTTTGCATATCAAAATTTCAATGATCCATTTTGTATCTTCATCATGGGGGGTAACTACAGAACCTTTTCTTTGAAATAAAATCTTATATACCACCTTGTGCTACATAAAAACAAAATAACAAATTAAAAATAATATTTACAGCTCCTCAAAAAAATACTAAAAATGACCACCTATTAAACTAGTTAGATTTACATTTTGACTTACCCATCAAAGTTATTTTTCACGAGAACATTTAACTTTCTTTTGTTTAGAAAGACTAGTCATATTTACTTAGAGGGCAGATACTTCTAAAATCAATACTTAGTATCAAGAAGAGTTTCTTTTTTAATTATCTATTAATCTACTCCAATAAATTACATTAGATTACTAAAAACATATCACTCTAATTTTAATAACAATAGTTAGTATCCTTAACTAATACATTAAATCTTTAAATGTCACCCATAATGATAAGGAGATCATCAATACTTTTTAAACTTTAAATAACTAACTATCATTATTTGTTGACAATAATATTCACATTTTATTATGAAAAATGATATGCATGTCTTATCTATCCATTGTTAATAAAGCACATGTTATACATTCAAGCACCTAAAAAAAATATTATTCATTTGTTATTCTTAATGAAATTTTTATCAAAGCTCACCAATTAAAAAGCATCTTTAATTACTTTCAACTTATTTGAATTGCTTTTATAAATACTTTTATTTGCCATGTATTTTCATTGCCTTCCAATAATAACCTTCATTAACAATCCCCACATCATTTTTTAACTAAATATTCATATAAATATTGTCTAGATGTTTTTATATTGTATAATATTTTGATATCATAATTCAAAGTTAATGTTTAGACTATATTTCCAGTAAAACTCTTAAGTCATTTTATTAGCCTATAAACTAGGGAAATAGTTATTCTTCCTTATTTTATATAGGGATAATAATAGGCAAGATTGAATTATTCTTCCACTGAATGTATTTTTCAAAGTTACTTTGGACTTTGGATAAGGTTCCATTTAAAGAATAAAGAAAAACACGGTGAAATGCTTTCTTTCTTTTTTTCACTTATCGTTGAAATAAAATACTTAGAGTTATACAACACACTCACCAAAGTTATTCTTAGCTATTCAGTCCTATACAATCAAACTTTTTACAAAAGCACACTCGTTTATTCCGACGTAATTGCAAGAACCAAACCGATTTTGTTGCACAAGTCATCATCTCAAACACAAATAAAACTATTATAATAACCTGCCCAATTCATTATATCGAACAATATTATAATTATGTGTACAGTCCGTAATAAAATCTCATGGTATTCAAAATAGAATTGCTATTCTCCTCAACGTGACCTTTATAGCTAAATGTAAATTACACTATCAAGATACCTGGTGGACAGTACATTTCAGAAGGGAGGGTATTAAGCGAAGACAAACTTGATCTGTTAACGATTCTAAAACTTTCAGATGATCGTCCATAGATTGTCCCTCCCCTCGTACAGCATGACTAGATTTCAAGGTAAAACACCCCGGTCCTAATTTTTGGAAAAACGTACCGGTAAAAGCAAGAATAGATTCCAGCATATGTTCAAATGTTCCTGATTGGCAAACATCATACTGTATACTGTTAAATCTAGCCAAGGATCAATAGCAACTAAGGTCTGATCATGTACGTATTTGTGTTCATTTGGACACATTATAATAGAGAGGTATTGCTGTCATAGAAACAATTCCAGGATACACAGATTTGAAATGTATTCTATTTAGTAATGGGCATTTTTTAAGAAGACGTGAAAAAGTGTACTGTGGATTACTGTAAGTGAGAATTTTTTTTAGCGACACGCATATTCACACTGCAACCAATCAACCAATATGTCCATAGGAGGCACCACTTCCTTGTAGTTAACCGTTCCTTGTGGTACCCTCATTGGCATATAGGAGCTTATATTTTGTTGTAGACCATATCTCAGATATTTTTTTGTCGTAAAACAAACCCAAGACAGATTTTAGGTGTATCCTACATAGTAATAAGCATTTTTGAAATAAACACAATTTCAAAAATAAAAAATAAAAACAAAAAAACATAGTAAAAAGGATATGGTGTCCAAAGTGTCAGATTAGCAATGATCCCATGCATGATAGGAATTCAGAGTCCTTGGCACATAAAAAGTTAGTCCTTCAAGATGTCGAGATGTTGATGTATGCATGTCCAAATGGAAAGCTGCTTCGAGTCACTAGCTCACACGTCCGGCCTTTAATCATCTACAACAAACCAACCCAAGTCAGATATACATCTCATAGGTGATATAATATAATAGAAGCTATAAGCAAATAAGAGTATAATATGACCTTAGCCCCTAAAATCTATATGTTTCACTTTTACCTGTATATCATTACATTCTTTCCCACAGAAATCCATGCATAAAACTGACTTCATTTCGTATGGAAGCCGAAATGGATCATTTACGGCTTTAGGTCTGATGATAAAAAGTTGGCTTTCTCCAACCACACAAAAAAAATCAAGTCCATGCATAAACTGACTTCATTTCGTATGGAAGATAAAAAGTTGCTTTAGGTCTGAAGATAAAAAATTGGCTTTCTCCAACCACACAAAAAAAAATCAAGTTTAATGCAAAATTGTACATCTGAAACATGAAAACACAGCTTGTTATAAGATAGATGCAAGGGAGTTTCGAATGCGTTATAAGATAGATGCAAGGGAATTTCGAATGCTGCAAACGAAGTCAAAGACAAATTTTTCTTTTTGATATTGAACTGGTGGGGCAGGCCACATGCAGACACAGGAGCATACGCCTGCAAGTGTGTCCAGTGTGTGTTTGAGAGAGAGAGGCCTTCTCGTATGGCATGTGAAAGACTCATAGGGACAAATTGTCGGATCAAATCAATCTGTCCAATACAGATCCTTCCAAGCCACTCTTATTGAAGGCATCTGTGTGTTTCGTCAAAAACACAACTGAAATTTTTATGTGGAGGATTATGCTCATGGAGAGGACTGCCAATGGACTAATGATGAACTCCCTCTTCATATGTAAGCCGTGCTTTGAGCATGACATTCACAGATGGAAAGCAGGAAAAGGCTGTAAAATTCCTCAAGGGAACTGCTACTACAAATTTGTACAGCTTATCTTTAACATCAATTCTTCTTACAGTTGATGTGCTCCCTGCAATTTGTCCCTGAACTGTTGTAAGTAGCAGTGTCGCTCCATCCAGAATCAGTCCTCTGAAATAGAAGTACTCATTAAACTTTTATAGTATTCATGGCCTCAACAGAAACTTTGAGTTACAAAGCATGAAACAATACTTTCAACTATAAATTCTAGTGTTGCATTATAACATGAACCATATTAAAACGAAGAATTCTTAATTTTTTCAAGTATACAAACTAGCTGTAATTCAATAATAAGCAACCACACCCATCTAGCATGCTTCCAAACATTAATACTCTTACCTGCCTTTGGCTATCTAGATTTGATCCAAATATATGCTGCCTAGAGGAATTAGCACATTCACAGAAACAGCTGCATTGCATTTTATCTTAGACCAATATCAAACCTACGATTCTTTATGACTCAAGGTTTGGGGTCCTCGTCTGACTTCAGCTCATTGAACATGTGTTAAGAGAGTTCAATCTATCATTCTTGAGCCTATGGTCCGTTGCAGACGGACTTTTACGCAGGCCACTGTTCAAACTGAGTTTGGGCCCCATGTTTTATGCCTTGAGAACATTTTTAACCTCGTGTTTTTCCTTCATAGGATATGCATTATAATATGACCCATTTTAAAACAAAGAATTTTTACTTGTTTCAATTATACAATAGCGGAAATTTAATAATAAGCAATCATACCCATCTAGCATGCTTCGAAAAATTAAACCTCTTGCCTTGGGGTTTAGGAAGGGCACTATTAGGAATTTGGGAAGCACTAATTAATGTAGCATGTCCAAGATAATCCATACTTACCACTTGCTATTTTTCCTTTTTATCCATCTCCATTCTTCAGGCTAGTGATCATTGCCCATTGGGATTGGCACCTTTCATTCACATTCTTGAGTCAAGGCCTAGAAACATGGCCCTAGAGGTTGATGCAGCTAAAAGAAAGATAAAAGCATAGAAAGCCACAATTAAAGAAAAATGTAAAATGTAAAAGATGGCTGGGATATTATTTAGCGTGTTGGCAAAAGCCTACCATGAGCTTTACCCCTCTCATTATCCATCACCTAGTTCCTCAAGCATTGGTGCTTCATCTAAAGAAAGGAACTCTTGAAAGTCCCAACCCGGATAAGCAATAAACTGCTTTATCTTAAAGGGGTATTAGAAAAATACAAAAGCAAGTTTAGGCTCCCGAGCTATGCACCTAATAAAGACAAATCATAAAATGTAAAAGGCACACCAAAGGGTGGAAAAAGCAAGCCAAGGAAAAGGGTGGCTCATGCCACCACGATTGCTCCCTCCTTACATCGAAACACTCAGGATGTTGAACCCTCCATTAGCTGGTCACGTGATTATGGCACCTACCTTAAAGTCACTCCCACTCCATAACCATCATTATCACATACACCTATGGGTTGATGGGCTAATCTAGGACATGTCACTCCACTTTATGGCTGGAAACACCTAATAGGGTTTACCTAACTATCCCTAATATAAGTGAAGTAACCAGCTTACATGTCCTCATCTCGTTAGACATTTGAAAGTGAGTTTCATGTGAAGTATGCTTATGCCCCTAACATTAGGTATGGTCCACTATGATGCATTAATGGTTATTGTTCCTCATGATTGTCGATTTCACTTGACCTTGAGAGGTTTTGATCAGGGGATGTTTTCACATCAACAAAGATGCCTTGAGAGTTAGTCTTATCCCATCCAACAACACTCCAAAGGTTGTTGTACCTCAATCAGAGAGTCATTTTGACCTTGATGATGTAACGTTGCCCCTCTGGAGAAGAGCATTGGGTTATGAGATGATTCTACATGGTACATGACTCTCATGAGCACCCCCAGATGCTAAAATGTTACCCACTGAGGTTGGGCATTAGACCTAGTGATGATGTGCCTAGATGGACTCGTGACGCCCCCAAACTGGCCTTGACACTGTTTGATGATCATTGCTTGTTCCCAAGTTCAGATGATAGTTGGTTATCCTTCAGATGACATGGGAGGGCTTGCACCTCACCTTTGGACCCCAACACTTGGGCATGATGGTGCCATGTTACTCTTTTTGCCCCAAGAAGGGTGACATAGGGCACAATTTTGATGAAGTCATGGTTTTGGAGGCACTTATTGCAGGCATACCCATACACTATGAGATTTTCTTGGAGGGAGGAGTCTTACCCACCAAAATAAGTAATCCAATAGGAGAAAACATGTTCTCCTATCCCGGACCGCTACCTAGCCAACAACCCTACACATTGCTCAATGGCGGAAGCATACCCATGCACTTTGAGATTTTCTTGGAGTGAGTGTTACCCTCCAAAATGGGTAACCCTATTGGAGAAAACTTTTTTTCCTACCTCGGATAGCCAACGAGCCAACAACCCTACACATTGCTCAGTGATGATGATATGCTACATTCCTCCACTTTTTGCAAGGGTCATACACCTCTCACCATCCAACATTCCTCTTGAATGAAGATGGGTTACCACTTGGTATGTACTTTAACCATTTTGCAATCAAGTGCTTTTACTTAATGTTTAGGCATTCCAACAAGGATAAAGGGGTGATCTGGACGATTGATCGATCTTGACTGTAAACTCGTTCTCTCACCTTACCACTGGGGGTTAGTCATTAGCTCTAGACCAGTGGGACCTCCTCTAAGGCCTTAGGGTAATAGGAGGGGCACTACTTGGGAAGTTTGGCTTGAAGTAGCATGTCCATGACCATTCCATAACATTTTTCATCATTCCCTTGATACAACATCCAACCTTGGAAATTTGGGTACACTGGTATTTAGCGCTTATTCATCCACATCTGTTAAAATCAACAACTAGGGCCAAATTCCACCTTGGGACAACTCATATGATGGAGATGATTATTGCAATGGATTCCCCTTTTTGAGAGGTCCAAATTTGATATAAAGATCATCTCATTCGGACAAGCAGAAGTGGAAATTTGAATTTATTCTCTCTCATGCACAAATTGTCAAAGTTGGCCTCAATGAAATGTAGGCTCAAGAAGCCCAATGGATGTCTCCCCACCCACAACGAAGTGTATAAATAGGAGTGACCTCTCACCTCATTTGGACAATCACTCACTCGCATATCCTTCTCTCTCCTTACATCAGATTGGTTCGTACAACTTGGGTTCTTCTCTCTCTCTCTCTCTCTCTCTCTCTCTCTCTTGCACGTGTGGCAAGAGACCGAAAATTTTAGAGACAAGTACAGGCCAAAATTCCAGATTGTAGACCAACGTTGATCAAGGCTTGTTTGACCAGATTTGACTGCATCTTCCTAGGCAAAATTTCGATCTCTTGAGGCAGCATTGGCTGAAGTTTGACCGAATTTCACTAAAGTTGGGTGGATTGTTTTGGGTTGACTTTGTCCCTTCTTGAAGGCTGAATTGGATTGTTGTTAACCAAGCTTCTTGGAGGAAGTTTTGTTGCTGATTTGACTGGCGTAGACTTTCTGGTTAGGGCTAAAGTTGACTGTTGATTTTGACAGGGTTGTTTTGACTGTGTATTGGGCAAGTAAATTTGATCTATGTACTCTCTCTCTCTGCTAAACTATTGAATAATAAGAAGAAGATTTGATCAAAGGGTTTTCTCCACATTGGGGTTTTTTCCCTGGCATCCACCAAATCTTGTATCCTCTTTTCTTGGCTTGTCTTTTGTACATGTTTCTATGTTCTATCTGCATTTACTGTCAATGTGATTAAGTTAATGTGATCACTATTGGAAATAATTGGAAATTGCCATTGGGCAGCTAAAGCAACATTGAATTAAATTGTGCTAAAGCATAAAACATACCATTGTTATCTAAAATTAACATGGTATCAAAGGTCAAGTGAAGACAAAGCCCAAGCAAGAGTGAGGAAAAGCAATCAATAAGGGAAGTTGTTGGACAAGAACTTGGAACTAGTCCCAATGACGACTACATCTTACTTCAAAACTAAGGACAAGCTTAAGGACAAATATGACTATCATGCATGGAAGATGTCTCTAGATTTGACTTTGAAACAAAATGATGCTATGGACTATGTCAAGGGAAGAGTAGTGGAGCCTCCTTCAAATGCATCCGCAACTGCACAAACCAAGTACAAGAAAAGTGAGGTTAAAGCTAAGAAAATCATTGTTGATTCTATTCACAAGCCTTTGGTTGCCTATATTTCTGATTTGGAAACATCTAAGGAGATGTATGACAAACTGGTTGGGATGTTCAAAGTAAATAATGCAAATCAAGTTCTCTTTCTTAAGAACAAGTTGAAAGACATCAAGATGGATAGAGGAGAATCCATTTAATCCTACTTCATGAGAATTACCAAAATCAAGAATGATCTCCTATATATTGGAGAAGTTATTGGTGACAAGGAACTCACTCTTATTGCACTTGGAGGCCTTACAAGAGAATGGGATATGTTTAACACTACCATTCTCAACAAGGAAAAGATTCTGAGATTTGATGAATTATTGGCTAGATGCACTCAAGAAGAAATAAGGATGATGGAAAGAGACAAGCCCTCAAATGGAAACAATCCTACTGCCTTCTCCACTCATGCTAAGAGGAAGAACAACGTTGGTCCAAGAAGACAAGGTCAAGGGTTCAAGTCGGGATTCAAAGAAGGAAGAAAAGGGAGAAGCTTCAATTGCAACAGGTTTGGCCACTTTGCTAGAGAGTGTCCTCATAAGAAGGATACTCCAAGAGATGACGACAACCATAACAACATGTACAAGGGAAATGGCAATCAAAGGAACAACGGGTTCAACAACAAAAGAAAGAGGAATGATCCCCCTACTCAAAATGGAAATAGTCGTCCTCCCAAGAAGTCGAGAAACTTCAGGTATGAAGAAGTTAATGTTGTAGAAAAGAAAAAATAATTTTATCTTATTTCTGCCCTTACCACAGAAAATATACTAATATGGAGATTATACTTGGGGACAATGCCACTTATCCCGTGAAAGGAATTGGGATTGTTACTCTTCACATAAATCAAGGTCAAACCTTTCATTTACAAGAAGTGTTGTACGTACTTGATCTAAAAAAGGACCTGGTCTCTATTTTTGTGATGGAAGATAAAGGTTTCAAGGTGACATTCATTGATGGGAAGGTTCATGTTTGGCAAAGGAACCCAAAAGATGCATTCACACTTGAATTCAGGGTTGAAGGTCTTTATCAGGTTGGAGGAAGTTCGTTGGGAGCTATGACTTGCGATACTTCTCTTCAATCTGAATAATGGCAACGAAGATGTGTTCACCTTCATTACAAAGCCTTACCTGATGTAAGGAAGATGGTCACAGGTATCCCCAAATTCAACTTAGATCATGAAGGTGTTTTTCAGGGTTGTGTAGCTGGAAAACATACAAGGGGACCATTCCCCTCAAGTCAAAGTCAAACTTCTGATATACTTCAATTAGTCCATTCTAATCTATTAGGTATGTTGCCCATAACATCTTTGAGTGGATATTTGTACTATGCAATTTTTGTGGACGACTTCTATCACAAAACATGGATCTATTTCTTGAAGAAGAAGGACGAAGTATTCAAATGGTTCCGCTCTTTCAAAGCCTTGGTCGAGAATCAAACAGGGAAGAACAAAATATTGAGGACCGGACCAAATATGAGTCAAATGAATTCAATTACTATTGTAGAAAAGTTGGCATTAAGAGGGAGACAACTACTGCATATACTCCTGAACAAAATGAAGTTTCTGAAAGGAAGAATCGAACTATCATAGAAGCCACCCGTGCCATGTTTCATGACCAAGGCCTACTGAAATTCTTATAGGGAGAAGTTGCCAACACTGTTGTGTATGTTCAAAATAGATGCCCACAGCAAGCATTGGACTTCAAGACACCCGAAGAAGTTTTCACCGGTAAGAAACCTAATGTTTCTCATTTTAAAATTTTTGGTTGTCCCATATATTTTCATGTGCCGAAAGAGAAAAGAAACAAACTAGATGCATCTGGGAAGAAAGGAGCGTTTATGGGCTACAGTGAAACTTTGAAGGCATATAGAATTTATGTGCTTGGTCAAAGAGAAGTGGAAATAAGTCATGAGGTCACTTACAATGAAGATTCTTCCCTTAGGAAAGTCTGAGATCTTCCTATCTCTAGGAAAGACAATGACGATGATACACGAATGCAGGATGAACCTCCCACTGATGACTCGATGCCCGATGTTGAAGGTCCGATGGATCCCGTTGATCCACCTCCTAGTGAGCCCTCTACTTCAAAAAAAAAACCTTTGTGGCTCAAAGATACTCTTGAAAATGTTGAGAAACATATTGCACCGAGGGGGACATCTCGTGAAAGCAAGAAGTCGAACAGGTACCAAGGGTACTTAGCTGCCATGAGTACCATTGTACAATCTGAGCCTTGTACATTCGAAGAAGTCGTGAAACACCAAGTCTGAAAATATGCAATGAATGAAGAATATGAGTCAATCATGAAAAATGATGTCTAGGATGTGGTTCCTAGACCTAATGACAAGTCAGTGTGTTGACCACTATGTGTCAACTACCTGTAGCAGTACAACCCCCCCTTTTTTTGCAAAAAGGGACAGCGTCGGATCGACATGTCCGTGCCATTCAACTGTCATCATCAACCCAATTATGTCATGTTGTAAACCCAGTCTGCATGTGTAAATTGTAAATAGTCGTAGCAAATCTGAGTCATGTATGTAAATTGCCTAGGCAAACCTAATTTTCTAGTGATAATCTACATTCCAGAAGGTTTTTTGTCTCACCGATCCATGATCGGCAGAGTTTTCCTTTAGCCTAACCCCAAAGCTGGAATGGATTTTGTCATTAGAATTTTAGGGGAATCCTAGTGTGCTTCGAGTCTATCTAAAAGTAATTTGGAAATAACTCTAACTATTTGGTTAGGTTATTACAAATTGTTTGATCTGCTAGATTATATTTGTGTCGCAGAACTGGGTGGTCTATGAGGGTCTATGTCAAATGGGTTTTCCCCCTTGAGATGTAAAATTGTAAAAGTCATGATGTAAAGTGTCTTGAGGGTTAGAAAATGTTTTTATCCCCTAAGTCCTAAGTCCTAGATCCTAGGTGATTTTTCCAAAGGCTAAGTTCGAGGGTCCAGTAAAAATAAAAATTAAAAAATTTTGAAAAAATTAACTAAAAATTGAAAATATTTTTGGTGTCTTTCGTGGTATCTATGTTCCATTTTTATATAGTTAAATGGACTTAAATGTTTATTTAAAGTTAGCTATGTGAAGGTGGTAATTGGTTAGCATTTAAATTGTATGGTTGTTTAAGAGATTTAATCTTTAGAAATTTAATTGTTGGATCATTATTAGAGCATTGTGAGTTTATTGAATAGCTTGTATTGCTTGAGATATTTGATGATAAATGATTGTTTTACAAGGTTCATATTTCTGCAACATTTAATAAATAATCATTTAATCATTAACTCTGTAATATTCCTAATTAGCCATGGCTAATTGGAATATTCGATTTTGTTCAATTTTTGCCTTCTATAGTTATTTGTAAATAAAAAAGTGAGGATGGGGGACATTACTTACTTTTAGAATAAAAAGTCACTTCCTAGTAGCACAACATTGTAACTTAAAGGGGAGCCAAGGGGGCCAAAGGGGGACGCAAAAATGGAGCCCACGCAAACACATGAAGGAGCAGCGCAGGAGGGAAGAAACACGTGGCAAGAGAGGAATCACGCAGGAGGAGGTGAGCCTTGGGATTGACAGAGACAAAGGCTATAAAAGAAAGAGGAGCCCCCTCATTTTGATCATTCAGTTATGTGCATTGTGAGCTAGTCATTTCGACTTAGAGCATGCTGGTTGTTTAGCTAGTCTGCAGCACTGTTTAGTGCATCGAGTGTCTCTGTTCGGAGATCTCACCCTTAGCCCCAGGGGACTTCGAGTGCCTGCTCGAGCAAGGTATTTCCATCAGTATTTTTGCAGTGGTTTCAACAACATTTTGGGCAGGAGGATTGAGCATCTTGGGATGACTATGCAGCACTAAGAGGGATGATGTAGTTCTTTCTGGCAGGGGTTTTTTATTGGGGTTTTGCAGGAGGATTTATGCTGGGTGATTGAGCAAGGGACCAGCCCTTGCATACTGGAGGATTTTTGGCAGAGTTTCAGACAGAGTTCTAGAGGGGTTTCTTCAGTGGCAACGCAGAGCATTGAGGGACTGTGCAGATCCCCAAGGGGGTGATTTTCCGAAGTCGACCATTTCAGAAAAGCTTTCTGGGTTTTTTTGGGTTTCATGAGTAGAGTCCGATTCCAAAGTTTCAGCATTTTCTGAGGAGGGGAACAGCCCCAAACCCTCATTCTATTTTCAGCAGCAACAGCAGCACGGTAGTTTCCAGCAGCTGGGATGCAGTTCAGAGAGAAGCCATTCCTTTGCTATTCTAAGTGTATTTCTTCACTTGCCTTGTGCAAGTTGAGGTGCCATCTTCCTGATCACCTCCTGTACTCATTTTTCTACTCAGTATAATAAAATGGCTTAGTATCTCTCGCTGCATTTCTTGAGTATCTGTTTATTTCACATACACTATTGTTGTTGCCTACTGTTATTATATCTCTGTGATTTTCTCGACTACTATACCACTTGTACGTTTTTCTGGTTGAGACTTTGCTGGGGTTTAAGGAATATTCCGGGTTGGGGATATTACAGTGGTATCAGAGCATAGATCTGGCTCAACCTGTGGAGCCAACAATCTATGACACCCGGGGGAAAAACCCTATATCTGTTACAGAGGTCAGAGATACAGAGACACTGGGCGTAGGTTGGAGAACACTTACAGAGAGGGAGACTGTGTTCTGCTGGTGGACGCAAAACAAAGGGAGCCTGTGATAGACGCAGAGTGGAAGGCTCCGATGGCAGATGATGACGGGAAGAGATTTACGGATATGCTCCTCAAATCAGTGCAGGATTTGTCAAGGCAGATTGAGGTGATGGGGCAGAGATTCACAGCAGTAGAGGACAAACAGCGTGAGAACCCACGAGTTTTCCAAGTTGGTGAGCGATCGGGCGCATCCCACCATTTGCTAGAGCAGCGTGATATTGCGCAACAGGTGGCCTCACATGCCCCTACACGCTCTACCATGCCCACTTTCTTAGGAGCAGACACGGGTGTCGTAGCCCAGCAGGAGGCAGAGCCCAGACATATGGGCGATTATTTTGCAGAGTACCAGGCCTATGGGCAGGAGTTCAGGGAGGCCCTCTCATTCCAAGATTTTGTTCAGCTCCAGCGAGATAGTAGACCCCGCGACCATCACAGAGGGTACCGGCATTACCATGATGGTGACACCCACTGTGCAGCGAGTCGATTCCACTTGCCTACGTTTGATGGTTCATCAAACAGTTCGGCAAAGTCATGGATGGAGAAGCTGGACATTTATTTCCAACTTAACCAGATGTCGAAGACAGAGGCCATCAATGTGGCAACATTGCATTTGGATGGTGAGGCCCAAGATTGGTGGTTTCATGGGATGGTTACACTCGGGCACTCTACAGTGACGACATATGCAGAGTTTACCAGGAGATTGATGGAGCGATTTGATCGGAGGGATCCAAAGCAGCATTTTGTTGAGCTCACAATGCTCAAACAGACAGGGAGCCCAGAGACCTACATTGCAAATTCCTTGAGGGTCTCCGTGATGGTGCCAGACCTATCCACGGCGCAGAGAGTCTATATGAATGTTGAGGGGTTAGCAGAGCCACTTCGGGGTCTAGTCCAATCCACTAGACCAGCCACACTCCAGGACAATATCAACAGGACCAGGGACTTATAGGATGTCTTACCCAAGACCCGGACACCTTACCCCCAAAGACAGCGTTTTCAGTCTAAGGGGAAGGATGTGAGGATTCCACCTCCAAAGGGGAATCCAAGACGAGTACAGATTGATGACAATGTCAGGAGGGAGTTGAAGAAGAAGCAGTTGTGCTTCACATGTCAGGAGTCGTGGGCACCGGGACATAGATGTGCTGCTGGCAAAGCACATTTTATTGAGGTCTTCTCTGAGAGCAGTGGAGAAGAGGATGACGAGGATGATGTGGAGGCAGGAGATAGCCATGCCATACAGGGACCTTTGCCACCTCCACTGCCAGCAGCAGGTGGTGCATCTTTTGCACCCACCAGAGGGGCCCTTGCAGCATTGCAAGGAGTTCCCAAGTATCTGACGCTACGTGTATGAGGGATAGTACGTGGCCAGCGAGTATCAATTTTGGTTGACAGTGGGGCGACCCACAATTTCATCGATGTACAGATGGTTGAGCAGAGAGGTATACAGACAGAGAGCTTCGATGGGTTTTCAGTCTTGGTCCCAGCCTCCAGGAGATCAGACCATGACGTGTGCTCATTATGTTCCAGAGCTTTCAGTGACGATGGGCACCTACACATTGACTGACCACTTTTTCGTGGTCGATATCCCGGACACCAACATGATATTGGGTGTTCAGTGGCTTATCACTCTAGGGAAGGTCACAACGAATTGGAAGACCCTAGAGATGGAGTGGGATGATGAGAAGACAGGGAGGCATGAGAAGATACGGGGACAACACACATATCCGCCTCAGACTGTGTCGGCTCATCGGATGGAGGCAGTCTTCTGGAAGGGAGACATAGAGTGGGCAGTGGAGCTGCATGCATCAAAGGCAGGGACTACAGGGCAGATGGTACATCCAGAGATACAATCCATCCTTGATCGGTATGCCATAGTGTTTGGGGAGATTCCACCAGGACAGCCACTGAATCAGGGGTTTGAGCACACCATCGAGCTTGAGCAAGGCATACAGGCAGTGATCACCACCCCCTATAGGCACCCCAAGGCCTATCGGGATGAGATTGAGCGGGCTATCCAGGAGTTGCTGGCTCTTGGGCACATTCAACCAAGCACGAGTCCTTTTGCTTCTTCTGTGGTGTTGGTGAAGAAGAAGGACGGTACATTGAGGATGTGTATTGACTACAAGGCCCTGAACAAGAAGACCTTGAAGAACAGGTACCCCATACCCAGGATCGATGAGTTGATGGACGAGTTAAGGGGAGCACAGTTCTTCTCAAAGATTGACTTGAGATGTGGGTACCATCAGATTCACGTAAGGGAGCAGGACATTCCCAAGACCAACTTCAGGTGTCACTATGGGCACTTTGAGTTCTTGGTGATGCCTTTTGGGCTAACCAACGCCCCCGTTACATTTCAGGCCCGCATGAATCACATTTTCCGTAGTCACTTGAGGAAGTTTGTGTTGGTATTCTTTGATGATATTCTCATTTACAACAGGACTTGGGAGAAGCATCTCCAGCGCATTGAGATAGTATTGCGTATCTTACAGGAGCAGCAGTTCTATGCCAAACTCTCCAAGTGTGAGTTTGGGTTGATGGAGATGTTGTATCTGGGACACATCATAGGGGTGGACAGAGTGAGAGTCCACGAGTAGAAGATCAGGGCCAGCGCCAAGAAACGTGACGAAACTTCGAGGATTCATTGGCATTTGTACTTACTACCAAAAGTTTGTCAAAGGTTTCTCGCAGCTTGCTGCACCCCTGACAGATTTGACGAGGAAGGGGGCATTCAATTGGTCGGATACAGCGTAGCGAGCCTTTGACAGGCTCAAGGAGGTTATGAGCAGCTGCCCCATGCTTGTGTTGCCAGATTTTACGCAGCCATTTGTTTTGGAGTGTGATGCGTCGGGAGAGGGTACCGGCGCAATGTTGATGCAGGGAGGTCACCCTATAGCCTTTAAGAGCCGGAAGCTCTTTCTGCACGAGAGGTTGTATTCTATATACGACAAGGAGGTGGTGGCCATCATGCATGCATTGGCTAAGTACCGGCAGTATTTGGTGGGTAACAGGGTCAGGGTGAAGACTGATCACAACAACCTCAAGTTCTTTTTGGAGCAGAAGCAGCTACAGGAGAGGCAGCAGAAGTGGATCAGTAAGATCCAAGCATATGACTTTGACATTGAGTATGTCAAGGGTAAGAACAATGTGGTAGCAGATGCCCTTTCACGTAGACCAGCCACATTGTCTCTTATGAGCTTGGATACAGACTAGAGGGCTCGACTCTTAGTAGAGTACTCCAAGGACAGGTTTGCATGTGAGGTTCTGGATGGGCAAGTGGCAGATGACAGGTACAAGGTGGTCGATGAGATCATCTATTACAAGGACCAGATCTTTTTGACTGAGGGGTCTCAGCTCAAGAAGAAGATACTCCAGGCATCACATAATTCACCATTGGCAGAACATCAGGGGTTTCCCAAAACCTACAGGGCCATTAGAGAGAGGTTCTCATGGAAGGGCCTCAAGGAGGACGTACTCCAGCACATCCAGGAGTGCGATGTTTTCCAGAGGAACAAGGGAGAGATGAGCCATCCCGCGGGTTTATTGAAGCCTCTCCCCATTCCGAAGGGGAAATGGGAGAGTATTTCGATGGACTTCATCACAGGGTTGCCCATGGTACAGGGTAAGGAGTGTATCTTTGTCGTCGTTAATCGACTGACGAAGTACGCACATTTTTTTTCCTTATCCGCACACTATACAGCAGCACAGGTGGCCAAGCTGTTCTTCAGAGAGATCTTCAGGCTACATGGTCTTCCTAAGACCATCATCAGTGATAGGGACAGTCGTTTCATGGGCGGGTTTTGGCAACAGCTTTTCCGGTTGGTGGGGACGGAGTTGACACCGAGTACCAGTTATCACCCACAGACAGATGAGCAGACAGAGATAGTTAACAAGTGGTTGGAGGGCTACTTGCGTAACTATGTCAGTGGGCAGCAGCGAGCATGGTTGAAGTGGCTGCATCTGGGGGAGTACTGCTACAATACTTCACATCACATGTCCATTGGTATGTCACCATTCTATGCCTTATATGAGTATCATCCTTTATCTTTTGCTGGCGTGATGTTTGGTGATAGCAAGGCTCCTAGAGCCAAGATTTAGATCCAAGAGAGTCAGGATATTCTCTGAGCTCTCAAGGATAACATGGCTACAGTGCAAAACCAGTAGAAGCTGTATGCTAACAGGGGTCAGGTGGAGAGACAGTTCGAGGTAGGGGACATAGTCGACCTACAATTACAGCCATACCGACAGTCGTCACTAAAGCAGAAGGGAGTTGAGAAGCTCAAGCCTCGCTTTTATGGGTTGTACAGGGTGGTACGCAAGATTGGACAGGTTGCATATGAGTTGGAATTGCCCCAAGGCAGCAAGATGCATAACGTTTTTCATGTATCATGCCTGAAAAAGACATTGGGGCAGCAAGTGACAGTGACAAATGAGCTACCACCCATGGATGACGAGGGGCATTTGGTATTGCAACTGGAGGCTTTCATTGATACCAGGGAAAGGCAGCTGCGAAGCAGGATGGTCTGAGAATTCTTGGTAAGGTGGAAGAATTTGCCGGATGAAGATACCACTTGGGAGAGTGAGAAGATCTTGCAGCATCCATCACTTCAGTTGCTTGAGGACAAGCAACATTTTGCCGGGGGAGACTGTAATATTACTAATTAGCCATGGCTAATTGGAATATTCGATTTTGTTCAATTTTTGCTTTCTATAGTTATTTGTAAATAAAAAAGTGAGGACGGGAGACATAACTCACTTTTAAAATAAAAAGTCACTTCCTAGTAGCACAACGTTGTGACTTAAAGGGGAGCCAAGGGGGCCAAAGGGGGACGCAGAAATGGAGCCCACACAAACACATGGAGGGACTGCGCAGGAGGGAAGAAACACATGGCAAGAGGGGAATCACGCAGGAGGAGGTGAGCCTTGGGATTGAGAGAGGCAAAGGCTATAAAAGAGAGAGGAGCCCCCTCATTTTGATCATTCAGTTATGTGCATTGTGAGCTAGTCATTTCGACTTAGAGCACGCTGGCTGTTTAGCTAGTCTGCAGCACTGTTTAATGCATCGAGTGTCTCCGTTCGGAGATCTCACCCTTAGCCCCGGGGGACTTCGAATGCCTGCTCGGGCAAGGTATTTCCATCAGTATTTTTGCAGTGGTTTCAACAGCATTTTGGGCAGGATGATTGAGCATCTTGGGATGACTGTGCAGCACTGAGAGGGATGACGCAGTTCTTTCTGGCAGGAGTTTTTGATTGGGGTTTTGCAGGAGGATTTATGCTGGGTGATTGAGCAGGGGACCAACCCTTGCATACTAGAGGATTTCTGGCAGAGTTTCAGGCAGAGTTCTAAAGGGGTTCCTTCAGTGGCAACGCAGAGCATTGAGGGACTACGCAGATCCCCAAGGGGGTGATTTTTGGAGGTCAGCCATTTCAGAAAAGCTTTATGGGTTTTTCTGGGTTTCTTGAGTAGAGTCTGATTCCAGAGTTTCAGCTTTTTCTAAGGAGGGGAACAGCCCCAAACCCGCATTCTATTTTCAGCAGCAGCACGACAGTTTTCCAGCAGCTAGGACGCAGTTCAGAGAGAAGCCATTCCTTTGCTATTCTGAGTGTATTTCTTCACTTGCCTTGCCCAAGTTGAGGTGCCATCTTCCTGATCACCTCCTGTACTCATTTTTCTACTCAGTATAGTAAAATGGCTTAATATTTCTCGCTGCATTTCTTGAGTATCTGTTTATTTCACATACACTATTGTTGTTGCACTATTGTTATTATATCTCTGTGATTTTCTCGGCTACTATACCACTTGTACATTTTTCTGGTTGAGACTTTGTTGGGGTTTAAGGAATATTCTAGGTTGGGGATATTACAAACTCCATAAGGCACTGGTACTAAAATCAATCAAGTGCTAGATTGCCTTGCTATATCTCCCAACCCAATTCGTCCACAGTTGGTCTTCTTTTATCCCATAGGGTCTACCCCCCTTAGCCTCGGGAGACAACTTAAACGGAGAGATCGGAGATCAAGGAGACAGCCCCCAGTCTGAGCGTTGTCGTGCTGCCCAAACAATCTATGCGACAACACAATGATCACTACAAAATGGCTCTACAAGATCAAACATGGAGCTGATGGGAGTGCTGAAAGGTTCAAGGCCAGATTCGTTGCTCGAGGCTTCTCTCAAAATGAAGGAGTAGACTATGATGAGATATTTGCACTGGTTGCCTGATAAACCACCATCCATTCGATCATAGCCCTTGCTGCCTCGCAAGGATGGAGCCTACACCACATGGATGTCAAAACTACTTTCTTGCATGGCTCGCTTAAAGAGGAAGTCTATGTAGAACAACCCGAGGGGTTCGAAGTTCAAGATCATAAGACACATTTATGCAGGTTGAAGAAAGCCCTCTATGCGTTGAAGCAAGCCCCCAAGGCTTGTACTGAGAGGATTGATAGCTCTATTATGAAGCTAGGATTTACAAGGAGTGATGCTAACCCGAACCTATATTTCAAGGTTGAAAAGGACATGCCTCTCATTCTGGTCCTTTATGTGGATGATCTCTTTCTGACAGGTGATGACCCTCTCATTCATCAATGCAAGAGGGTGTTGGCTTTCAAATTCGAGATGAAGGGCCTAGGACTGATGCACTACTTCCAAGGACTAGAGGTTTGGTAAAATCCAAGTGAGATTTTCCTTGGATTGCTACTAAGAATCTCTTGAGATATCTCCAGGGCACAATCCACTTTGGTATGAGATACACTGGCGGGAATTTGAGGCTACATGGATATACAAATGCTGATTGGGTTGGCAGTGTGGTGGATTGTAAGAGCACGTTTGGGTGTTGTTTCTCTTTGGGGTCGGCTTCAATATCTTGGATGAGCAGGAAGCAGAAATCGGTTGCCTTAAGCACCGTCGAGGCCGAATACATTGCTGCGAGTATGGTCTGTTGTGAAGTTGTTTGGTTGAGGAAGATCTTCAGTGAGCTATTTGAGCACGTGCTAGATACCACTGTCATCTTCTGCAACAACTAGAGTGGGATTCGCCTATCAGAGAATCTCGTGTTCCACGACCGCTCCAAGCACATTGATATTAGGTACAACTTTATCCGAGATATGGTACAACGGGGAGCAATAAGGCTCCAACACATCAGGACAGATGAGTAGGTCGCAGACATTCTCACGAAGCACTTGGAGAAGGTCAAATTCTTAACCCTCCAAGAGAGACTTGTAGTCGTGGAAAGACCTTCATATGAGGGTCCCGTATGAGTTGAACAGTGAGCTCTGGGAGCTCCTGGGAGCTTGGTATACTTCTTGGAGCTATGAGCGACCATAGGGTGAGTGGCTCACCTTCCCCTGGTGGTGAGCTATGTACAGGGTGTGATACCCCATGATGGTTGACATGTGTGTGGGGTGAGTAGTTCACCTTCCACTACAATTGCAGACACATGTATGTAGGGTGAGTGGTTCACCTTCCCCTACAATTGACATATGAATAGGATGAGTGGTTCACCTTCTCCTATGGCATATGAGCAGGATGAGTGGTTCACCTTCTCCTACCGATGCCCTAGCACACAACCTAACCATGGAGTCTAGGACTCATGGGATGTACCTCTGATCTGGCCAATGAGTTGGGAAAAGTGGTTAGGGACCATAGCACTACCGATAGACGCATCGTGTACTACTGTACTCCCTATGACTAGGATGCATGGTGTTCAAAAACTTGATCTGGGATCAAGGAATGACTTTTGTCAGTGGAGAGTGGTAAGGTCTTGTGCCTCACTCGATCACTTCTTTTTCATTATTACTTCATGGTTCAGCAGAACAAAGTAGAGCAAAGCAGTGATGACAAAGATGGTACATGATGACAGGATGGTATGATGATGACAGATGGATTGGCATGTGGAATTCTCCCTACTTGAGAGGGAGAGTTAAAATTGGAAACTAGGGCCAAATTCCACCTTGGGACAACTCATATGATGGAGATGATTATTACATTGGATTCCCCTTTCCGAGAGGTCCAAATTTGATATAAAGATCATCTCATTCGGACAAGGAGTGGAATTTTGAATTTATTCTCTCTCATGCACAAATTGTCAAGGTCGGCCTCAATGAAATGTAGGCTCAAGAAGCCCAATGGATGTGTCTTCTCACCCACAACGAAGTGTATAAATAGGAGTGATCTCTCACGTCATTTGGACAATCACTCACTCACACATCCTTCCTCTCCTCACATCAGATTGGTTCGTACAAATTGGGTTACTCTCTCTCTCTCTCTCTCGCATGTGTGGTAGGAGGCCAAAAATTTCAGAGACAAGTACAGGCCAAAATTCCAAATTGCAAACCAGCGTTGACCAAGGCTTGCTTGACCAGATTTTACTGCATTTTCTTGGGCAGAATTCCAATCTCTTGAGGCCGCATTCTCTAGCACATAAACCGAGGCATTTGACCTGCATTTACCGTAGGACTTTTTCACTGCAATATTGACTGAATTTGACTGAAGCTGGGTGGACTCTTTTGGGTTGGCTTTGACCCTTCTTGAAGGCCGAATTGGAATGTTGTTGATCGAATTGCTTGGAGGAATTTTTGTTGTTGATTTGACCAAAGTTGACTTTCTGGTTAGGGCTAAAGTTGACTTCTGATTTTGACAGAGTTGTTTTGACTGTGTATTGGGCAAGTAAGTTTGATATATGTACTCGCTCTCTCTCTGTTGAACTATTGAATAATAATAAGAATATTTGATCAAAGGGTTTTCCCCACATTGGGATTTTTTCCTTGGCATCTGCCAAAGCTTATGTCCTCTTGCCTTGGCTTGTCTTTTGTACATGTTTTTATGTTCTATCTGCATTTACTATCAATGTGATTAAGTTAATGTTATTGCTACTAGAAATAATTGGAAATTGTCATTGGGTTGCTTAAGGAACATTAAAGTAAATTCTGCGAAAGCATAGAACATACCATTGTTATCTCAAATTAACAGCATCCTTGAGTAGGGCTAGAAAAACTTTGCCTTGGAGGTTGATACAACTACAAGAAAGATAAAAACATAACATGGCCACAACAAAAGAAAAAGAGAAGCTAAAATACAAAAGATGGTCAAGACATAATTAGCGCATGGACAAAATCCTAGCATGAGCTCTACCCCCCTCATTAGCCATCACTTGGTTCCTGAGCACTAGAGGCTCCATCTCATCATAAGGAACCCTTGCATGTCCCAACTCTAATGAGCAAGAAGCTGACTCATCTTAAAGGGGTAAATAAATGTTATATCATAAAAAGCAAGCTTGGACCCTTGAGCTATGCTCCATATAAAAGCATTATAAAAAAGAAGTAAAAGACACGCCATAGGGGTGGAAAAAGCATGCCAAGGAAAGGGGTAATTCATGCCTACACAATTGCTCGCTCCATTACATCCATGCACTCAAGACGTGTACCTCCATCAACTAGTCCCCTAGCCATGGCACTTATCCATGGAGTTATTCCCCTTCGTTGTCGCCTATTATCACTAACACCTAAGAATTGAAAAGTTGACCTTGGAAATATCAACTCCTCTTAGGTGTTGCAAGCACCTAATAGGGTTGATTACATAGCAACCACTAACAAGGTAGGGGACACTTTTATGAGACTTGGTCTAGTTAGACATTTGAAGGTGATCCCAGTTTGAAGTATTAATATTCCCTTAACAACTAAGTATGGTCCACTATAATGCATATATGGTCATTGTCTCTAATGAATGGATGATTTTACTTGAGTTTGAGATGGCTTTTCTAGATGGTTTTGCATAAAGAAGGCCTTAAGGACACGCTTATTCTACTCTCCTACTACACATGATGCTTGTTGCCCACCAAAAGTAGGTACCCCTAAGAGAACTTTTCTCCTACTCATCTTCTTCTAGACGGCAACCAACAACCCCTGTTAGCCACTTCGCAACCGATGTGATGTGCCACTTTATCTTTGCCACCTGCATCAGTTGTATGTTTCCTCATCCATTTGTCAAGAGAATATGTTAGAAAATGGGCAATATGACCCAAAAGGTATGTCTTTCATTGTGCAATCGGGTGCTTATGTTTGATTTTCATTTGTGCATGGATTATCAAGTGACTAGGAAGAAGGAAAGGCTTTGACCGTGCTTATGTTCCCTCACCTTAAATGGGGGGTTAATGCTCAATCCTAGTCTCGTGGGATCTCCCCTATTGGCCTATGGCTTTAGGAAGGGCACTACTTGGGAAACCTCAAATTTGGTAGCATGGTCCCATTTTCCCATTCCACATTTTTCACTCCCCACCGCCCATTACAAGCCCTATTTCACCATTTTCCTTCTTTGGGTCCGCAGGGAACTGGCACATCCCTTCCCCTTGTCCACATATCTAGGATGGGCCTAGAAACGTTGCCCCGAAGGTTGATGCAGCTAAAAGAAAGTTAAAAGCATATCATGGCCACAAGTAAGAAACAAAAGAAAAGAAAATTATAAAATGCAAAAGATGCTGGGGGCATTAAATAATAACACGTGGGAAAAATCCAAGCATGAGTTCTACCCCTTGTCATTATGGACATCACTCTGGTCTCTTGGGAACATGATTGCCGCATCACCTCATTAAAGGAACCCATGCACGTCCCAACCCATAGTGGGCGATGAACTTCCCCACCTTTAAGGGGATAATAACTCATATACATCATTCACAACATGCTCTCATTTCTTGGAGCTTCGAGCAGTGATACAAAGAAAAATAAAGAAAAAGGAAAAGGAAAAGGAAAATAAAGAAGGGTGAAAAAACAAAGGTTGGGGTAACTAATGTAACCATGATTTCTCCCTCCTCACAATTGTATATCCAATATGTGGACTTCCTCATTATTGCTATCCTTGTACCCATGTCATTTGGCCCTGGTACCCCTTCATCCCCATCCACTCATCATTATTCACATGCCACCTATTGACTGAAGGATGTACCAGGGACATGTCTTTCCTCTTAGGGGGTGGGAATACCTAATATGATTGTTTATTAGCCACTCCTACCTAGGGAGGTAACACTATTACGTGAACAAAGCCCCAAATTTGGAAGAGAAGCCCCATATGAAGTGTCAATTTTCCCTTGACTAACAAGCTTGATTCACTTAGATGCACTAATGATTAGTTGTACCTAATGGTGAAGATGTAGCATTGGACATTATGTGTGATAGATAAGTGGTTTTCATCATCGGCTAGGCAACTTAACTAGGGCCTAAGTCCACTAGAGGAGCATATGACACCCTACAGGTGAAGCATTGAAATCCATGGAACTCTTATCACTTACAGAGCATCATTCCATTCCATGGGCACCCACAACACCCCAGCAATTTGCACTTTGCCCCAAATTATTCATGAGATGATGCACTTGGACCAGTATGCCCACCACCGACTAGCAATGCACTTATGGTTTGGCAACTGATCCGAGGTTCAGATGAGTGTCTCACCCCTTGAGACATGGGAGGTGTAGCAAAATAGTCTGAGCCCTCAACATTGGCACAAAATCGAGATATTTGATCACTAGGAGACATGAGACCCACTCTATGCCCCAAACACAAATTTGGAGTCCACATGATGATTTACATGGATATCTAGGGGTCAACTCCTAGAGGATGACTTTTGGAGCCCTCTCGACTTAGTTTGGCACCAAGAGAGCTCAATGCATGCCTCCAAGAGGCCCACACAGTGATGATGTAAGCATTTCAACCCTCTTTGTTGAAATTTTAATGCTCTATGCGATTACAATCACTTAAGTCCAAAACTTCTTTATGATGCAAAATAAGTTAAGTAATTATAGATATAACATAAACCATATGCACAATTGAAGATAGCCAAGAACTCAATGAGACAGAGAAGTTAGGTCAATGACCAGGGCAAAACCCATTAAGGGGAAAACCCAACTAGATTCTTCTTCTATTAAAAATCAATTGTTCAGCAGAGATATAAAGTACAATGAGAGAATGAAGAAGTTCACCCAAATCTGAAGAAGATCTCTGACAGTAGTAGTTGATGCAAACATTGAATCACTTTGGCTCTCCAAGATCTGCTCTTGCTCTTCAAGACTCTTTCTCTCTCTCTCAATCTTCCTCTAGACACTCCAACTCTCTCTTTCTCAAGTTCGAATTCTCCTCTCACAAGCACAAGTGTGTCAAGTGAGGATGAGAGGCACAAATATATAGGAAGAGCAAAGAGGTTGAATTCACGAGGGAGTAACTCCTATGCCTTGAGGAGTTACATATGCCAAAATAGGAGTGTAACTTATGTCATACAAGACAGGAGTGTAGCTTATGCATTAAAGAGGTGTAAGAGGAATATTTTTATGATGAGTCATTAAATTGTGTACGAGAGTGTAAGAGGTGCGTAAGAGCATTAAAGAGAGAGAGGAATGAATCCATTAAGAGAGAGAGAGAGTAACATATGCATTAATTGAGGGGAGTTACATATGACATGATTGAGTCTCATGATTGACAGACTTGAATTTCTTTTTAATAATAATATAATAATATCATAAAGAGAATAATAGTAATAATAATAATAATATTGATGATTAAGTTAAAAATTAAACAATTGAGATTGATTAAGGACAAGTTGAGTGATTTTCCATTGTATATATATGATTACGAATTAATTGAAAGTGATTTACCATTTTTGGAAAGTCATGGTTGCAAAGATAGACATGAATTTCTATTTTTAGAAAGTCACTTTAGAAAGGTCGGAAATGAAATTTTATTCAAGGAAATTCATCCCATAGCTATCAAGTTTCAACACTCCCTCTCAGCTAGGGAGGAATTTCTTTCTAATACAAGGATCTCTGCTATCTCTACCTTGGAACAATGATGTTACAATCTAATGAAGAAAAATCATCATAGGGGAGATACATCCATCACCCTACACACACTTGGGGGCATCCACTTGTCAACACATGACAAGGATCTTGCACATCCAAGGCTCATCACTGCTTGGGGTATCCACTTGTCAACACATGACAAAGATCTCACACATCCAAGGCTTACGTCCATGACCACCCTCTCTGGGAAGGGTCACATCTGTTAGTCCAAGTTGCTCTTTGAAAACCAAAAACTTTCCTTTCAGCAAAGGCTTGGTAAGAATGTCAGCGATCTAGTCATCAGTCGATATATGATGAAGTGTTATTGCTCCTCTTTGCACCATATCCCAAATATAGTAATATTTGATCTCAATGTGTTTGGACTTGTCATGGAACACAGGATTTTCAACAAGTTGAAACCCACTCTTATTGTCACAGAAAAATTATTGTAGTATCCAATACTTGCTCAAACAACTCTCCAAAGAGCTTCCTTAGCCATATTGCCTCACAACTAGCCATGTTAGCAACAATGTATTTTGCTTCAGTCATGCTAAGGGCAACATAATTTTGCTTTCTACTCATCCAAGATATCATGGCAGATCCTTAGTTGAAGCAACACCCTGATGTGTTTTTTCTGTCAGTAGAGTGACCAGCCCAATCAGCATCAGAGTATCCATGTAGCCTTACATCTTCGGTAGAATATCTCAATCCAAGATTGATGGTCCCATGCAGGTACCTCAACACATGCTTTGCAGAAACCAAGTGTGAATTTGCAGGGTTAATCATGTATTGACTAAGAGTATTGGTTGTAAAGCATATATCTGGTCTAGTGTTCACTATGAACATCAGTGCCCCAATCAGTTGACAGTGCTCAGAAGGATTAGCCAAATCAGGTCCTGTAGCTTTACCACAAAGCTTCTTAAAATTCATTTCCATTGGAGTATTCATGGACTTACACTCACTCATGCCAAACCTTTCCAGTAGTTTGACAACATATTTTCCTTGAGAAAGGAAAATCTCACCAAATTTTTGCCATACCTTTAGGCCCAGAAAGTAGTGCATCAAACCAAGATCTTTCAATTCGGAAGCTAACTCCCTCTTAGACTGGAGAATAAGAGGTTCACTACCAGTCAAAAATAAACCATCAACATACAATACCAAAATCAGAGGCATACGTTGGATTGTCTTAAAGTAAAGATTTGGATCTGCATTGCTTCTGGTAAAACCAAGTTTCATCAAGAAGTTATCTATGCGAACATACAAGCATTTGGAATTTGCTTCAGACCATAGACGACTTTCTTTAGCCTGTTGTCGCACAGAATGTCTAGGCAACACGACAACGACTCAGATTGGGGGCTGTCACACTGATCCCCAATCACTATGTTTGAGTTGTCTCCCAATAACAGACTAAGGGGGGTAGACCCTATGGAAATGGAAAAATGAAAGATTAGTTGGGAACCAACCAACCTGAGAGACATAGCTAAGAAATCAATACCTGTTTTAGATTGCGTAGGATTTTAAGGATTCATAATGATTTGAAGAAAATGATACTAGTGTCTTGTGGAGTCAACTATCTTGCGAAGAAAATAAGGTTCAAGTAAAGGGTGGATAACTGTTACTGAAAAGACTCAACTGTCTCATATGCAAATGCAAAATTAAAACTATGTGAATGCAAGGACTTGGTTAATTTTAGTTAAATGAGAGCCTAAAATTATTACTGAAATATGTCTTAGATGTTACTTATCTTAAAGCTCAGAAAGGTGGTGATCTAAATGTGAAAGCAGATACTTATACCAGCATTGCAAAATGTAAAGTCTTCACAAATAATTACTGAAATGCACAATGGACCGAAATGTAAAATGTTGGAATAAAACACCTTTAAATTCAAAGATTCATTTGTATGAAATACCCAGCCAAGATCATTAGATGCATAAGTAGATTAGTCCTACTTGCATAAGCATATAAAAAAACAAATGAACTTCAGAAATTAAACTAAATGTTTTTAAACTCAGATCACATTAATGAAATATCAATTTAGTAATATGCTCTTACATCAAATGTTAAAACTAGCAATATATTCTAAAACAGCAATCCTGTAACCATGCAATATTCAGAAATTTCTATGTATAACAGCAGAAAATTTTAAATGACAAAATGATATATATAATTCAAAAAATTTATGAGTTTAATTGTTTCTGATCTATTGATGTATTGGATCTAAAAAACTCATAAATAAACTATTGAACAACAGTAAAACAATTTGCAGAAATTTGTTTGCAAAAGTCACTAAAATTAACTTCTATTTCTGCAATTAAACAACAAAAATGTAAATTAAATATGCTGCTAAATTCAGAAAATTTTTGAGTTTAATTATTTCTGATCTATTGATGTATTTGATCTGAAAACTCAAAATTACTAAAAAAAACAGTGAAATAATATTCAGAAAATAGCATGCAAAAGTTTCTGTAAGTAATTATATTTCAGAAATGTAATGTAGTGACAAATGTAAACTAATTTGCTGCTAAATTTCAGATAACTAAAATTTTATGCCAATATTAATATTCTTTTCAATTAGATCAATGAAAATTGTAAGGGTTTAAAGGATGTGCACCAGTTCATCCCTTAGGGGCTTGAAGACACCTGAAGATAAGCTACCCGAATCACAGAAAATCCTCAACTAAGAAATTTTTTCATAAAAAACTTAGTTAAAATTTTTTTGGGAAAATTTTAGGAAAAATTAGTGAGAATTTTGGTGAAAGAGGGGAGGCCATAAGGTTGAAAGGGAGGCCGAGAAAGAGGCTGGAGATGACCAGCGCAAGGCCTCAAGGCCCGAAAAAAAAATTCCCACGATCTTCTTGAAACTTATCTTCAACCTGTAAACAAAATGGAGATATCCTCTGAGGCTTAGATCTCTCTCTGGAATCCACAAAAATCACCTGCAATTTTCAGATTTTTTCCTGCACAAATAAAAAACAGAAAACCCCAAAGCATTTATATACAAAAATATGAAATACCCAAAACCCCAATGAATTAAAAAATTTGATATTTACAAATCTACAATAATATTCTATAGAACCCAGATGCGGGTGCTTTCAAGGCATATTCAATGACGGTTTATATCAAGCCGGCATCTGGACTTGCAGCTGGCAATTCTGCACGGCCTCCAAAATCCTCCCACGGATGAAATGGATTATACAGTACCTGCAGATCGTCAAGTATTCGAAATTGAATGCGCTCCCTGTTCGAGACTCTTCGCGGGTTGTTTTATTTATGGCTTCGTTGGTTGCTTCAGTTGTCATTCCCATTGGGTCTCTCTTTATCAACTTGTCCTTATCCCTGCTTCCTCATATCGCTTTGGTAGCTTGGTTGCATATCTGGTGTAAGACCTTTACTTGGCTTTCCCACCTTCGAACCTGCTTCGTCTGGCCTTGTTCCACATCTCCTTCAAGTCACTTCGTTCCCTTGCCAATGGTGCGTCGTCGTGGTTGCTCTCGCCGTGGAGGCAGCAGTGGAAACCGTGGGCATTCTCAGCCTACTCCCCAGAACATTATCCCTCTGGCTTCGACTTCCCCATCCTCTGATCATGGGAAGCCCTTCCCGCATAATTAGTTCCAAACCACCCGCTTTAAATTCCACAGTCGTCTCAACAAACCGATTCTCTCGGCCAGCATCACTGTAATTTTGGTTGAGGAAGAAGATAGGCCTAGTGTCTTTGTGCATACCTCAACTTCGCAGTCTCAGGATGATAGAGTGCTTCAGGGAGAAGATGTAGGCATTGTGTTTGATTGTGGTGAATTGTGGGCTGAGGGTAGTGTCCCTGATGTCCTCAAGCCTCCAAAAGATAATACTCAGGACATTTCGGCTTCGGCTGATCCGGCGAACCCCTCAGATGGCAATCAGCGCTTGGCACCTCCTCCAGGTGGCAGCGGTACAGGTGCTGGGGTCAACGCTGATGATTCGTGGATGGGCGTTCCTTGCCACGTGGAGAAGGATGCTCGGGACCCTCTCGCAGATGCATGATGCCTCCGGGACCTCGTCTGATGTCGCAGTTTCCCTTCTGGCTCTTTTATCCTATGTGTTGTGTCATTCTAGCTTTTGTCAATGTGTTTTGTATCAGGTCTTGGCTCGGCATGTTTATCAGATCTTATGTTAATATGCTTTTTATCAGGTCTTGGCTTGGCAAGTTTATCAGGCCTTTGGGCTTTCAGTTTTGCATATGTTTATCCAGCAGCACAGAAAATATCATGGCTACAGCTTTCATCTGTCCCGTACTGTTGTTTACCATTATGGCCAGTGTTTGGTATGCATGGATTTTGGGTCTTGTCTATCTGGTTATCTCAACTCGGGGATAGTTTGTCAGTTCTGTTGGACAGCTTCGGCTTCCTTTGAGGTCTTGACCTCCATGTAACTATATTTTCCTTTTATTAATAGAATTACCCTTTACTTAGAAAAAAAAAAATTCTACAGATCTAACAAATCTGCAGATCAAAGCCCTCTATTAGCCAGATTTAAACAAATTTTTGCACAATATTTAAAAATAAATTTGAAATTTTAAAGAGGCACAAGCCCAAGAAAAACCCTGCAAGTAAAAAATTCTATAAAATGACTTCGGAAATTAAAAAGATAGTGGGCTATTTTAGATTCTGTAAACTAAGAGTCAGTTGGTCTAGCTAAGGACTTCCCCAAACGCCCAAACTCTGAATGATAACTTCTGCACACTTAAATTTGCTTGTTAGATTAATAAAGATTTAAAAAATGATCATAGCATTATCAAGAAATAGAGATACCTGCTACTTCTACCAAATTAAAATGATATTCTAAAAAAACCCAGAAATTTGTGCAAGATACATGTACACAGATCAATCCTCAAAGGCTATTAACCAACAAATGTAAATAAAAGCAGCAAAGTATTAAGAATAATATTACCACATAAATCTGAAAGAGGAACACCATGATCTGAAACCCCAAAGTCTTTGCGTTTTATTAACCAGAAAAAAGTTACAAGACCTTTCTTAGAGCAAGTACATGATTCAAAAATCAGATGCAAATAATAATGGAGAGAGGCCTCTCATTTATAGGAAAATTCCCCAACAGCTAGTTGGCTTGCTTTCCGTCACAGCAATCTCAACCGTTGATGAAGATCAAATGATCTTTTAATCATCACTGTTGAAACAAAGTTACTTTTTGATGAAATTCGAATTTCACTTTTAATTTCCTTTTAATTTACTCAAAAATGATTATTTTGAGTTAATTGCCGCAAAAAGTTGACTTGGACTTAAGTACTATGGCCCAAGGGTTCAAAATATCTTGAAATTTTCAATATTCCCTTGACCGGGGCCTCCAAAAATTAAAAACTTTAAAACCCACGAATTTTAAATGTTGGAGAATTTAATTTTTCCTAAGACCTAAATTAATTAAATTTATGGCTTTAGCATTTTAATTTATTTTAGCCAAAAATTTTAATTAATTGACTCATAAGGGGATTATTAATTTTTCCAACCCTCTAATATTTAGCCATGGTGTCTAACTATGAGGGACCATGCACTAAATATTTTTTATATGAAATATTACATTTCTAACCCATGAGGGGGAACACCCATTTGTTATAAACCGTCAATAATTACCCATTTCTGTGACACAAAATATGATCTAATAGACTAAGTGACTTGTAATAAACTAATCTAACCAAATAGTTAGAATTATTCCCAAATCACTTTTACAGAGACTCGATAAATAACACTAGGACTCATTTAAAATCCCGACGACAAAATCCACCCTAGCTTTGGGGTGAAGCTGGAGGGAAAAATTTTGTCGATCATTCGTGTTTAGAAACACGCATGAATCGATGAGACTAAAAATCTCCTAGGATAGAAATCATCACCAGAAAAATAAATTTACCTAGGTTGTTACATACATGTCTTACTAGGATCATTTACATTACAAAATGCAGAATGGGTTTACAAAACTCCAGTGTACATATAGCTGATAATGATGAATTTGTGAATCATCTGAGTGCTCGGACACAATGGAAATCCATGCGCGAAAAGATGTATAGCTATGGGGTAGTTGACATGGAGTGGTCAACACAGCCTACACACATGATTTTTTGGATCATGTACTTCAAAGCCTTGTGGTTGCTCCACAAATACTTCTTCTTTAAGGAAGCCATGCAAAAAAGCAGTCTTCACATCCATTTGGTGAAGAGACCATCCTTGGCTAGTAACTAGAGCTACAATAGATCAAATGACAGTGTAACGGGAACAGATGGAAAATTTTCATCATAATTTATTCCCTCTTTCGGAGAGAAACCTCTAGCCACAAATCTAGTTTTATATTTTTCAATACTACCATCAGCACCATGTTTAATTTTATACAACCATTTAGAAGATACCACAGATTTAACTTGGAGTCTTGGAACCACTTCCCATACATCATTATGAATGATGGATTCATCTTCTTTAGCCATTGCATCTTTCCACACTTGGGCCTTTACAACTTCTTAAAAAGTGCACAGTTCAGCTTGAATAATGTTGCTCATGGTTACAACATATCCTTGGAACCGGGAAGGTCTCTTGCTTTCTCTGAAAGTTCCACTAGGGGCAGCTTGTTTATCAGCAGCTTGAAGAGTGTCACGAAGCCATAAAGGTCTCCTTTTAGAAGGAGGATCCAAAGGATCCATGGGCTCCATGGGTTCATCAACAAGTTCAGTTGTAGCTTCACGGTCTTCTTGTATTTCAAATACATCATCTTCACTATCAACATTAGCAGGAGGAAGAGGAGTGTCTCTTGTTTTTCCAAGCGCAGCATCTTCATTAAATGTTACATCCCTGCTAAATTCTATATTTCTTTGACCAGGTACGTATATTCTGTAAGCTTTAGAATTCTCACAATAACCAACAAACATACATTTCTTACCTGAAGCTTCCAACTTGTTCCTTTCCTCTTTTGGGACATGAAAGTAGACAAGACAGCCAAAGATCCTTAGGTACCCAACTTTGGGCTTCTCGCCAGTGAAGACTTCTTCAGGAGTCTTGTTGTTTAGGGCACGGTGAGGAGATCTATTTTAAACATAGACAGTTGTGTTTGCAGCTTCTCCCCATAGAAACTTTGGCAATTTCTGATCATGCAACATAGATTTGACCGCTTCCATGATAGTTCTATTCTTTCTCTCGGCCACACCATTTTGTTCTTGGTTATATGGTACAGTGGTCTCTTTTCTGATTTCACTTCTTTGCAGAAGTCAATAAAATCACTGGAAGTAAACTCTCCTCCATTGTCAGGTCTGAAAATTTTGATTTGCTTTCCAGTTTGTTTTACTAGAGCTTTGTAATCTTTAAACATGTTAAAAGCTTGACTTCTATTTTTCAGAAAATAAACCCGTGTTTTGCGAGAAAAATCATCCACAAAGATAATATAATACAAATAACCACCAAGAAAAGTTATAGGCATTGGTCCACATAAATTAGAATGTACAAGATGCAATACTTGATTGGTTCTACTTTTGCTTGAAGGGAATGGTCCCTTCACTTGCTTTCCGCCAATGTTCCACCAAGAATCCGGGACGAGAAGACGTGGTTGCGAGGAGACGCACAAGAGGGATGCGTGGGAGTACCCTCAAATTTTAGGGAAATTTAGGGGGGACGGGGGAACGTCAGGGCATATAATTTTTTTTCCTTTTTATAATATATATATATTATTATTATATATATATTTATATATTTAAATATTTATATATATATATATATATGTTTCAAATTCATATTTAATAATGAAAGCATAAATACAATGATACATACATAATTGAATTAAATAATGAAATACATTGATCCATACTCATCATCCTTACTAATACATGCATGATTCATCCATAGACCACAAGATTCAATAATGAAATACTATGATACATATTCATTATTCACTATTCTAGAAACTACATTGATTTAGAAATTAAATTCATCATTCATCATTCTAGATTCTAAATTGATTTAAAATTAAAATTCATCATTCATCATTTTAGATTCTAAATTGATTTAAAATTAAACTTCATCATTCATCATTCTAGAATCTAATTAATACTAAGCAAAATAGACTATAATAGATACTGAAATTTGAAGGCTGGAATAGTAAATTGATATAACTAAAACTCAAAAATAGTGGAGTGATGAGTCTAAAAGTCACTCTAAAGTACACAGAGGGGTTGGCGCTGATTAAATACTTATTCCATACCCTTGTACATGACAAAATGCAATGGAAACATTGCAATCCATCGAATCCTGAATTCCTGAAAAACTATTAAGTCTGTTAGATTTTAAGTGAGATCTAAAATTCTACTCTCTCCATATCAAATCCAATGTGGTCGCAACCACTCTCAAACATCCAGAGCCATTTCATGGTAATGTAAAAAATTTAAGTAAAGGGATGAAAATGAAAGATAAAGAAGAATGCCACTTTTATTTTAAGAAATTAACAATACCATGAATTGCATAGCATTAGTAGGGAAATATGGTCAAATACTATGTTTTCCCTGTCATAAATCATTGTTTACAAGCAAATTTAAGGGGGAGCGCATAGCCAATTTTGAGGGGGGGACCTAGGCATCCCCCTTTTGGGGAGTCGCAGCCCCACACTGGGGAAACGTCCCCGGTTGCATCTCCCCAAAAGGGGGACGTGGGGAAACGTTTCCCCAGATGTCCCCTCGTCGTGGGTGTCTGGGGTGCGCGCACCCAACCTTGAGGATGCGTCCTTGTGGAACACTGCTTTTCGCTTGCGCATCCTTGGGAAATTCCATCATGATCAGATCTGATTTTCGGCATTCTGAAAACCATCTTTCTCACGAGGTAATGCTTTGTAGTGCAAGTGAGTGAACCTTCGGTGCCAAAGTTCACTTTGATGATTGATGTCATGGATTAGTGCATGAATAGGTTTTCCATTGATTTTGTATAGACCTTCACATCTAGATCCTAGAGTGAGGGCATCTCTCATGTTGGATCCCGATGGCCAAGTGAGAACTTTACCATTTATGAAAGCAAATTTCATTCCTTTATCTTCTAAAGCTGATATGGACACAAGATTCTTCTTTAAACCAGGTACATATAAAACTTCTTGAAGAGTCAAAGTTTTACCTTGATCCAAATGGAAAGAAATGGAACCAGATCCTTTTATGGGTTATATAAAGTTATCTCCAAGAATGATCTTCAAATTTGTCTCCCTCTCAACCAGAGTGCTTCTTTGTAACCAATAAAGTACCTTAAAGCACCACTATCAACCAACCAGCGATCACAATAATTTGCAGGAGATGAACTAGAAGGAGCAGAAACAAGAAAGCACTCTGATTGAGTCTCAGTTGCATTATTGTCATACCTTTGGTTCCTTAAGGAACGATAGTTTCCTCTGCGAGCAGAAGGAGCTTCTCTTCTTCTTCTGTAATCAATATTGTTGGAGCAATTGTTGAAGTTCGATTTTGATGCTCTTTTGTTTTCTGAACAGTCACGAGCATAGTGGCCATGTTTGCGATAACTGTAGCATTGGACTTTTGATAATTGGGAGCAGACTTTCTCGAATAGTGCATTCCTCTTCTTCCTTTCTTCTTTTTGCCTTGAACAACGAAGGCAGTAGATTCTCCCTCCTCATGCTTGGGAATTCTCCCTCTAGAAATTATTTTGGCTTCTTCTTGACTGCACTTTCCCAAGAGCTCATCAAATGTAGGAAACTTGTCATTATTGTTGAAGTCTCGAAGTCTACTTAGTTAGAAACTCTCCATGCACTTTATCTGATTTATTCTTACCTACTTGTTCATATCTTATGAGGGTGTCACAAATATGAGACCAACAACAAGAGTAGAGGGAAATAATGTCTGACAAAGAGATGACCACCGTGGTGGTCAATGCACTACCTAATGACCCACCACGGTGGTCATCTCTTTGTATGGATGGCCATACTTCTATTATAGAGTGGCTAATATCTAACAAGTTATTTACAATGTAAATACTGAAAATAAACACTAGTGCATGCTCAACATATTACAGATCAACAACTGACGGAAACAGAAACAATCACACCAAATGACACCATTATTTTTGGACTAATGTCCCTCGAAAAAGCCAATGTGGGAAAATCGGTGCAGCGATCTAAGGGTTTTCTTATTAAGCAATATCAAAGTACAATCTGGGTGCCAAAACCAACCTACCCAACAGAGAATTTCCTTGGCAGTAATACCTCTCAGTTTGAGAAAAATTTTCTGGCTGAAACCCCGGATAGTCCTTCCAGCAGCTCCTCAGCTCCAATCTACCCCAGAAACCCCAGCATCTGCCTTTCTGGACTGCGTCAGCCCCTCTGCCTAACATTGGCCCTGCGTCACCCTGAATGGGTCTGCGTCAGCCTTAGGAGGCCATGCGTCAGCCTTCTAGCCCTATGCATCAACAATGCTGGCCTCTATGAGGCTCTGCGCAGCTCCGGGTGCCACTGCGTGGCCCTGCGTGAGCTCTGACTGCTACTGCGTCACTCTCCCCCGCTACTGTGCTGCTCTCCCGGCACTATCTTTGTCTTTATGTCTCTCTGTACTCAATGCCCTTCAGCTGCAAATCCGATCATTGATTCTATCTCTCTTAGCAAACCCCGCTCTAGAGAATAGAATGACTGATCACTTTGGTGTATTCTCCAAGTGACCCTCAAGCCTCCTCTTATACTTTTCTCATTGACATATCAACGGCCGAGATTAAGTCCCTAATCAACGTTAAGATTAGATCTAGCTTTATCCATGTCTTTTGGATCATTCTAACACAATTTCATATTAATTCACATTAATATTTTAATTTCCTAAGTTTAGACTTAGGGACTCCATTAAAAATATTAATTATTTTAATATCTCCTGAACTGTTTAGAATCTGCCCAAACCCTTTCTGGGTATTGGAGATCTCATGTGCCCCAACCTCTCCACCAAATTTCGTGGCTACAACACATCCGATGATACCCCAAATCAACACTCCCTCTTAGCGAGGATTGTGCTCTAGCATTACTCTTCACTGAGTATTACTCTGATTATCCGGCATTAGTCCCTGTTCTGATGCTAGGCCTGCTGCCCACCATCCTCTGCATTGTTGTATCCTGTACTGATGCCCATGGTTCAGCTACTGCCACTACTGCATCTCTATGACAGCTCCCTCTGCATCTGTTATGTTGTTGGTCCTTTCTCCCAGCACTGCATCCACATCGCACCTCTTCTCATCATGTTGCATCGTACTGCCCACTGCAGCAACAACCATGGGCTCCCTCTCTAACCTTTGCACTGCTGCAACAACTCCCAGCATCTCGCACCATTGCACACCTCTCTCTACCATCCTGCATTGATGTAACACTCTTGTGCCTCTCGCATTATTGCAGCCTACTAGCCTCGCGCTGTCTCAGGACTCCTGCAGTGTAGCTCTCTCTGCCGCTTCATCCGCATCCGTCTCTACCCACATTAGCTAGTCCTATTACTCTTCGGGGCTCCCGTAGCAAGGTCTAATCCAAGAGGTTGGCCTCGAGGATCCTGCCCCTCATCGCCTGTAGTCCGCCTGACTATAGCTCGATGTCTCCCCACTTCTTCTCAAGTGGTGCGTGTGCACTCATGGCACAGTGATCACCTGTCAAAACTTCCTTCTCTGGCCTTGTTGGCGCTGCCTTAGTCTCAGAGACTCTCCCTTACTCTTCTTCCTTGGACACTGGGTCGCATAATGACCCAGCTCCCCACAGTGGAAGCACTTGATCTTGGACAGAACCTTCTTCTTCCGCTTCTCTTGCTTTCCCTCAAATGCTAGGGAAACATCTTCCTCCTCCTGCTTGACTTTCATCCCCTTGCTACTGTTACCCATCTTCGACTGTCGTGTGATCTCTTCTTGGCGAAGAGCAGCCCACATCTCATCCCAAGGTGGAAGTGTCCCTCTGCCCAGTGTACTCTGGACAAATACCTCCCAGTCTTTTGAGACTACATTCAAGGTCGTCCTCCCCATCAATTCTTGATCCGGTCATCCCAAGGTGGAAGTGTCCCTCTGCCCAGTGTACTCTGGACAAATACCTCCCAGTCTTTTGAGACTACATTCAAGGTCGTCCTCCCCATCAATTCTTGATCCGGCGTGGCTTCTATAGCAGTCAACTGATCTCAGATCTCGTTCAATCCTCTGAGGAAGGTGTCAATCGGTTCTCCCTTCTTCATCTGATATGACCTCAATTGATTCTCTAGTAACATTCTTCTCTGCACAGAAGTATGCTGGTACAATTTCTTGAGGGCCTCCCACATCTCATACGTTGTTTCCTTCTCGACAATGTGTGGTACTACATGGTCCTTGACCCCATCAAGGATGATGCTCTTGGCCCTTGCCATTGCCTCCTCGTACTTGTCGTTATCATTGGGGTCAACTAGGATAGCTATAACCTTTAAGGCGAAGTTCTTGACACGATTTCTGTCAAGTATGGATAAGATTGTGGCCTTACAGACTGCAAAGTTCGACACTCCATCCAGTCTATCCTGGTCTCTTACTCTGTATAGTACCATGATGCTCTTCTACTTCCCTCCTGGAAGTTCTCGATCTGACTCCCTCTGGGTCTTGATTTCCCTCCTGGAAATCCTCTTGCCGATGTCGAGATGCCCCCTACTCTGATCGTCTGTGCAACCGCACCACTGATCCGGGTTTCTCGGCTAGAAACCCTCGGTAGCAACTCCCTCCTCTTGGCCTTGCTCTGTCAGGTACTGTTCTGACTACAGTACCTCACTAGCTCCACTCTGCAACATTCCCACAACCTTCTAAACCCCAGCAACCTGGAGGTGAGAGCTCCTAGGCTATGCGCAATCCTGGCACCAACAACCCGGCCTCCTCAGCCAACTACGTCAACCCTCCTAACTTCTGCGTGGCTCTTCGTGAGGCTCCCTTTGCCTTCCTTAGCCTCTGTGTTGCCTCTTCCTAGCTCACCCTTGATGACGCAAGCACCGCATCACCCTTCCCTTGTTGTTGCTCTGCTAGAAACAACTTCTGTCACCTCGGGACAGTTGTTTTCTACTGTTATTGCTCCACTCGGCTGATGTCCTCAGTCCTCCTGTGATCTGCGATCATGCTCTGATACCATGTTGAAGTTTCTAAGTCTACTTAGTTAGAAACCCTCCATGCACTTTATCTGATTTATTCCTACCTACTTGTTTCGTTACTTGACAAGTTATTTACAATGTAGATACTGAAAATAAACACTAGTGCATGCTCAACATATTACAGATCAACAACTGAAGGAAACATAAACAATCACACCAAATGACAACGTTATTTTTGGACCAATGTTCCCAGAAAAACCCAATGTGGGAAAATCAGTGCAACTATCTAAAGGTTTTCTTACTAAGCAATATCAGACTACAATCTGGGTGCCAAAACCGACCTACCCAACAAAGAATTTCCTTGGCAGTAATACCTCTCAGTTTGAGACAAATTTCCTAGCTGAAACCCCGGATAATCCTTCCGGCAACTCCTCAGCTCCAATCGGCCCCAGAAACCCCAGCGTCTGCCTTTTTGGACTGCGTCAGCCCCTCTCTGCCCAACGCTAGGCTTGCGTCACCCTGAATGGGTATGCGTCAGCCTTTTGGACCTCTGTGTCAGCAATGCTGGCCTCTCTGAGGCTCTGCACAACTCCCGACTGCCTCTACGTGGCCCTGCGTGAGCTCTGGCTACTACTATGTCACTCTCCCCGGCTACTGTGTTGCTCTGTCGACACTATCTCTGCCTCTCTATCTCTTTGTATTCAATGCTCCTCAGCTGCAACTCCGATCACTGATTCTATCTCTCTTAGCAAACCTCGCTTTAGAGAATAGAATGACTAATCACTCTGGTGTATTCTCCAAGTGACCCTCAAGCCTCCTCTTATACTTTTCTCGTTGACATATCAACGGTCGAGATTAAGTCCCTAATCAACGGCTAAGATTAGATCTGGCTTGATCCATGTCTTTTGGACCATTCTAACACAGTTTCATATAAATTCACATTAATATTTTAATTTCCCTAAGTTTAGACTTAGGGACTCCATTAAAAATATTAATTATTTTAATATCTCCTGAACTGTTTAGAATCTGCCCAAACCCTTTTTGGGTATTGGAGATCTCATGTGCCCCAACCTCTCCACCAAATTTCGTGGCTAGAGCACATCCGATGCTACCGCAAATCAACAATCCCTCTTAGCGAGGATTGTGCTTTAGCAATACTCCTCACTGAGTATTACTCTGATCATCCGGCATCAATCCTTGTTTTGATGCTAGGCCTGTTGCCTACCATCCTCTACATTGTTGTATCCTATACTGATGCCCATGGTTTTGCCACTGCCACTGTTGCATCTGTACAACAGCTCCCTTTGCATCCGTGTTGTTGTTGGTCCTTTCTCCCAGCACTGCATCCACACCGCACCTCCTCTCATCATGTTGCATCGTACTGCCCACTACTGCAACAACCATGGGCTCCCTCTCTTACCTCTGCATTGTTGCAACAACTCCCAGCGTCTCGCACCATTGCACACCTCTCTTTGCCATCTTGCGCTGATGCAACACTCCTGTGCCTCTCGCACTTTTGCAGCCTACTAGCGTCGCATTATCTCGGGACTCCTGCACTATAGCTCTCTCTGTCGCTTCATCCACACCCGTCTCTACCCACATCAGCCAGTCCTACTACTCTTCGAAGCTCCCATAACAAGGTCTAATCCAAGAGGCTGGGTACCTCGAGGACCCTGCCACTCATCGCCTGTAGTCCGCCTGACTACAGCTCGATGTCTCCCCACTTCTTCTCAAGTGGTCCGTGTGCACTCATGGCACAGTCATCGTCTATCAAAACTTCCTTCTCTGGCCTTGTTGGGACTGCCTTAGTCTCGAAAGACTCTCCCTTACTCTTCTTCCTCGGACACTAGGTCGCATAATGACCCAGCTCCCCACAGTAGAAGCACTTGATCTTGGAGAGAACCTTCTTCCGCTTCTCCTACTTTCCCTCAGATGCTAGGGAAACATTTTCCTCCTCCTGCTTGACTTTCATCACCTTGCTACTGCTACCTGTCTTCGACTGTCATGTGATCTCTTCTTGGCGAAGAGCAGCCCACATCTCATCCCAAGGTGGAAGTGTCCCTCTGCCCAGTATACACTGGGCAAATACCTCCCAGTCTTCTGAGACTACATTCAGGGTCATCCTCCCCATCAATTCTTGATCCGGCGTGGCTTCTATAGCAGTCAACTGATCTCGGATCTCATTCAATCCTCTGAGGAAGGTGTCAATTGGTTCTCCCTTCTTCATCTGATATGACCTCAACTAATTCTCTAGTAACATTCTTCTCTGCACAGAAGTATGCTAGTACAATTTCTTGAGGGCCTCCCACATCTCATACGTCGTTTCCTTCTCGGCAATGTGTGGCACTACATGGTCCTTGACCCCGTCAAGGATGATGCTCTTGGCCCTCGCCATTGCCTCCTCGTACTTGTCATTATCATTGGGGTCAACTGGGATAGCTATAACCTTTAAGGCGAAGTTCTTGACATGATTTTTGTCAAGTACGGATAAGATTCTGGCCTTCCAGACTGCGAAGTTCGACGCTCCATCCAGTCTATCTTGGTCTCTTACTCCTTTGTAGTGCCATGATGCTCTTCTACTTCCCTCCTGGAAGTTCTCAATCTGACTCCCTCCGAGTCTTGATTTCCCTCCTAGAAATCCTCCTGCCGATGTCGAGATGCCCCCACTCTGATCGTTTGTGCAACCGCACCACTAATCTGGGTTTTTCGGCTAGAAACCCTTGGTAGCAACTCCCTCCTCTTGGCCTTGCTCTGTCAAGTGTTGTTCTAACTACAGTACCTCACCAGCTCCACTCTGCAACATTCCCACAACCTTCTAAACCCCAGCAACCTGTAGGTGAGAGCTCCTAGGCTCTGCGCAATCCCGGCACCAACAACCTGGCCTCCTCAGCCAACTACGTCAGCGCTCCTAGCTTCTGCGTGGCTCTGCGTGAGGCTACCTTTGCCTTCCTTAGCCTCTGTGTTGCCTCTTCCTAGCTCACCCTTGATGACGCAAGCACTGCGTCACCCTTCCCTTGTCGTTGCTCTGCTAGAAACAGCTTTTGTCACCTCGGGAGAGTTGTTTTCTGCCGTTATTGCTTCACTCGGCTGATGTCCTCAATCCTCCTGTGATCTGCAATCACACTCTGATACCATGTTGAAGTTTCTAAGTCTACTTAGTTAGAAACCCTCCATGCACTTTATCTGATTTATTCCTACCTACTTGTTCCGTTACTTAACAAGTTATTTACAATGTAAACACTGAAAATAAACACTAGTGCATGCTCAACATATTACAAATCAACAATTGAAGGAAACATAAACAATCACACCAAATGACAGCGTTATTTTTGGACCAATGTCCCCGAAAAAACCCAATGTGGGAAAATCGGTGCAGCTATCTAAAGGTTTTCTTATTAAGCAATATCAGAGTACAATCTGGGTGCCAAAACCGACCTACCCAACACAGAATTTCCTTGGCAGTAATACCTCTCAGTTAAAGACAAATTTATTGGCTGAAACCCCAGATAATCCTTCCGGCAACTCCTCAACTCCAATCTGCCCCAGAAACCCTAGCGTCTGCCTTTCTGGACTGCGCCAGCCCCTCTCTACACAGCGCTGACCCTGTGTCACCCTGAATGGGTCTGCGTCAGCCTTAGGAGGCCCTGCGTCAGCCTTCTGGCCCTCTGCGTCAATAATGTTGGCCTCTCTGAGGCCTACGCAGCGCCCGGCTACCTCTTCGTGGCCTGCGTGAGCTCTGGCTACTACTACGTCACTCTCCCCGGCTACTGTGCTGCTCTCCTAGCACTATCTCTGCCTCTCTGTCTCTCTTATTCAATGCCCCTCAACTGCAACTCCGATCACTGATTCTATCTCTCTTAGTAAACCTCGCTTTAGAGAATAGAATGACTAATCACTCTGGTGTATTCTCCAAGTGACCCTCAAGCCTCCTCTTATACTTTTCTTTTTGACATATCAACGGCCGAGATTAAGTCCCTAATCAACAGCTAAGATTAAATCTGACTTGATCCATGTCTTTTGGACCATTTTAACACAGTTTTATATTAATTCATATTAATATTTTAATTTCCCTAAGTTTAGACTTAGGGACTCCATTAAAAATATTAATTATTTTAATATATCCTTGACTATTTAGAATCTGCCCAAACCCTTTCTGGGTATTGTTGATCTCATGTGCCCCAACCTCTCCACCAAATTTCGTGGCTAAAGCACATCTAATGCTACCCCAAATCAACAATTATTGTTGATAGTAGTAATAAAACTTTCCCAAGAAGAAGGAAGACCTCCAAGAGAAATCAATACCAGTTCTTTATCGGAAACAACTTCACCAAAAGTTGACAGTTGATCTTTGTTTTTTTGATATCCTCATGAAGTATGCTTGAATGGTTTCTCCTTTGTTCATCTTAACATCTTTGAGTTGATTTTTCAGAACAATAATTTTACTCAAGTTGTTCACTTGATACATTCTAATCACAGCTTGTCATACATTTATTTGGTTTTCTTCAAATTGGAAATATAAGTGATGAGGTGATCTCCAAGAGAGCCAAGGATAATCTTTTTAGCCTTGACTTCTCCTTCCTTGTATCTGGCCTTGATAGCAACATTGGAGTTTTCAGCGGCTTCTGCTAACTCTCTTTCAACATACTCTAGAACATCATGTTCCTCAAGAGTAATATCCAATCTAGCCTTCCAAGGGAAGAACTTTGAAGCCTCAACCAGATTCTCTTCATTCTTAAAGTAGGAGGAAGACATCTTGATCTGCTCAAAATTTCAACAGCAAACAGAAAGGGATAGCAAGAGATATTTTAGTTGTAAATGAGATATTTCAACAGCAAAATGGAAGAGAAATTTTAGCAGAAAATGAGCAGTAAGTAGAAGGAACAGCATGAGAGTTCAGCAAAAAAACGAGTTGCAAATGGAGCGGACAGCAAACTATATTTCAACAAAAAGAGAGATGCAAATGGAGCGGACAATAAGTTATATTTCAGCAGAAAGAGAGTTGCAACTAGAGCGGACAGCAAATTATATTTCAACAGAAAAGGAGTTGCAAATGGAGCGTACAACAAGAGATATTCCAGCAAAAAGAGAGATAGAAATGGATTTTGTCTTCTTGAGCTTGTCTTAACTTGGCTCTGATACCATGTTGAAATTTTGATGCTCTATGTTGTTCCAATCACTTAAATCCAAAACTTCTTTATGTTGCAAAATAAGTTAAGTAATTGTAGATAGAACATAAACCATATGAACCATATGCACAATTGAAGACAGCCAAGAACTCAATGAGACATAGAGAAGTTAGGTCAATGACCAGGGAAAAATCCAACCAAATTCTTTTTCTATAAAAATCAAGTGTTCAGCAGAGATACAAAGTACAATGAGAAAATGAAGAAGTTCACCCAAATCTGAAATTTAAAAAAAAAAAAAAAAAAAAAAAAAAAAATTGACAACAATAGCCGATGCAAACACTAAATCACTTTGGCTCTCCAAGATCTACTCTTGCTCTTCAAGACACTTTCTCTCTCTCTCAATCTTCCTCTAGACTCTCCAACTCTCTCTTTCTCAAGTTAGAATTCTCCTCTCATAATCACAAGTGTGTCAAGTGAGGATGAGAGACACAAATATATATATGAAGAGCAAGGAGGTCGAATTCATGAGGGAGTAACTCCTATGCCTTGAGGAGTTAAATATGCCAAAATAGGAGTGTAACTTATGCATTAAAGAGGTGTAAGAAGATTCTTTTTATGACAAATCATTAAATTGTGTAAGAGGGTGTAAGAGGTGCATAAAAACATTAAAGAGAGAGATGAACAAATCCATTAAGAGAGAGAGAGAGAGTAACATAAGCATTAATTGAGGGGAGCTACGTATGACATGATTGCGAAACTTGAATTTCTTTTTAATAATAATATAATAATATCATAAAGAGGATAATAGTAATAATAATAATAATGATGATGTTAAAGTTAAAAATTAAACAATTGAGATTAATTAAAGACAAGTCAAGTGATTTTCCATTGTATATATATGATTATGAATTGATGAAAAGTGATTTACTATTTTTGGAAAGTCCTGGTTGCAAAGATAGACATGACTTTCTATTTTTAGAAAGTCACTTTAGAAAGGACGGAAATGAAATTTTATTCAAGGAAATTCATCCCATAGCTGTCAATTTTCAACACTCTTGTGGGTTAACTTTTATGATTTCACATTGGCTATGTGGTTGGCTTGTAGCCACAATTAGTTTTTGCCCATCATTTGCCAACTAAGAAGTGCTTTAGGCTAAAATTAGAATTGATTAGTGTTGAAATTTGGGGCAGCTATGGGATGAATTTCCCGAAGAGAAACCCAACTACCCCAAGAAGAAACCATTTGTCCCAAATGAGAATTCAAAAATGGATAAAAGAAATATTATTATTAATGTGTGCCAATCAGCTTGGCACTCCTCTCATTAATATTTGATTAGACAAACTCAAATCAATGTTGGGCCAGCAATAATGTTCTTCAAGTTGGCCTCTCTTCTATCCACCTAAAGATCAAATCAAATGGATCTTCATCAAGTCGGCCTCTCTTAATTGAAAGGTCACACTGGCACAAATGGCACCGTTTAAACTCCTCCATCGATTTGTATAAATAAAAAGCCTTTGGAGCTCATTCAAGACACACAAAAAAGGAGCAACACATCTTTGGAGAGATAGCTTCAGAGGTAGCCATGACCTTATCTTACCTAGCCAAAGTGGAAAGGAGGTTTGTCCTAGTGTCCTTTTTTGTGACTGATCTAGGGCAAGTTCAGTAGAGTGTTGGCAGAGTAGAAGAGGTTGAGTTCTGGACAATTTTGTGCATGTATTGGAGCTATTTCTTCTGTGAACAGAATGTGACTTGTATCTGAGTTTTCTAGAAAGGTCAAGGCTTTGTTCAATCTTGGACAGAGGTCATATGTATGGTGTAAAAGGGGCCGATGATGACCAAGCTTAAGGAGAAAGGTTAGAGGTGGTTTTGAGGCCACAATTTGAGGTTGCCTTGGATAATTCTGGTGCCCTAACCAGGGTTGAGAAACCTTAGGTAATAGCCACTGATTTGAGCCCTAATTTAGTTCAAAACTAAGGTTGTATAGGAGCTTAGATACCTTGGTGATCAATGTTGGAATAAGAACTTAATGGAAGAGGATAAGTGCAATAATTGAGGCCACTTTGGGATCAGATCTGTAGCATTACAGCGTACCCTAATCAAAGGGTTGTGACCTCAAAACCTTAGTGCACAAGCTGAATTGCATAGGGCAGAGTAATCATCCTATAATGAGGTATGTATGGTGTCTTTTATATTGGTGTTCTTTCAAGGGTTATGAGGGCTGATTAGAAGAACACTTAAATGAGTTTGGACAGAGGTTGTATAGCTAAGTTGCAGGAAACGCAAGGTAGGAGGCCGTTTCCGTACGGAAACGGAAACGAAACCCTGAAACACATGTGGTACGGTCGTGAAATGCGTTTTCGGCAGTGTTGGCACGTTTCTCGATGTAGAAACGTGGCCAGTACGGCCGGAAATGTGTTTCACGGCCGTACAACGCATGTTTCCACTTGTAACTTGTGTTTTTTTTTTTTTTTTTTTTTTTTTTTTCTAATTTATTATTAGGTTTTCCTAATGACTTCTAGTTGCTTCTAGATGCCTCTCTAAAGTTATAAAAGTGAACTTCGTCTCATTCTCTCATCACACTATTCAGCAAGTCGTTTCTCTTGGAGACTGGCGATTTTAGCAAAGGAGAAGAGAGGAAGAGAACAGTTGTTTCAGCTAAGGTGGTTTGAGCAGTGAGCAAAGTAGATTTCAGCAGCAAGAGCAAGAAATTTCAGCAGCAAGAGAAAGAGATTTCAACAGCAGATTTGGAGTGCAGAGATTCCGGCTACAACATTCTTGGCTTTTTGGCTCAGCTACAGCCATATTTCTCCTCTTTTCTGGCATTTTGGGGTAACTTCAGCTATAGAAAATTAATTTGGGTAAGCAACATTCGTTTTGTTATTTTTTTCCTACTATTTCTTCAATTTTACTAGGATTTATGCTACCAAAAATATGAAAAACGTTTTTTATTTACAAATTTGTTTTTTTAATTTATTTTTGAAACAATGGCTTCCAACCAAAGTGCAGCTGCAAGTTCAAGCCCTAGGGCCAACACAAGGGCTGAATATTATCCTCTTTGGAGGCATGTGACGAAGCTTCAAAGATGTGTAGTTGGTGGCTCATGGGAATGGTGATGCAATCTTTGCAATAATTCGTACAATGACTCCTACCCAAGAGTGAAGGCACATCTTTTGCATGGAGGAGAACAGGGGATTGCAAGTTGCACAAAAACAACAGATCCATTGGCAAGGAGGGCATATCAAAGAGAGCAAGATGAGGCGGATGGTACTAAGAGAAGGCATGATGACCTTACTCAAGCTACTCCTCAAGCTCCATCTAACATTGAGCCAAGGATTGTAGTTGAAGCAAGAAAGAGGAGAGTCGGTCCCACTCAACAACATGAACAACCAGCACCCAAAAATACTAGACGGGCATCCCCTTCAATTCAGGATAGCAGAATTGCTAAATTGGTGAATGTGCAAGCAAGAGAAGAAACTGATTCCAGAGTGGCTAGGTGCATTTATGCATGTGGTATCCCATTCAATGTTGTTCGCTCTCCTTACTAGCAAGATATGATAAGGGAAATTAACAAAGCTCCTCAAGGGTACAAGGGGCCCAACTATGAGAAAGTCAGAACCCAACTTCTCAAAAATAAGAAGGAGCTTGTGGAGGATATTTTAGCTCCAATTCGTTCTTCCTGGAGTAGCTCTGGGGTTACCATAGTCTCAGATGGATAGACAAATACAAGGCACAGACCATTGATAAATATCATTGCCACTTCCCCCAAAGGAGCAATGTTTATCAAGGCAGAAGACTACCCAGGAGAGGTGAAAGATGCACAGTTCATTGTTGATGTTACTATAAAAGCTATTGAACAAATAGGGCCTAACAGGGTGGTGCAAGTTATCACGGATAATGCACTAGTTTGCAAAGCTGCAGGTTTAATTATTGAGGGGAGGTATGACCACATTTTTGGACACCATGCATTGTCCATAATCTGAATCTGATCTTAGAGGAGATCGATAACAAAGTTTCCTGGATAAAGGAACTCACAGGGGAAGCAAGGGAGATTGTCAAATTCATCACCAACCACCACCAATCTCAGGCCATATTTCGAGAGTACTCCAAATTGGAGTTGTTAAAAGTTGCTAAGACAAGATATGCCTCAAACTTCCTGATGTTACACCGCCTTGTTGAGGTTAAGCATGCATTAGTTTCTATGGTGGTGAGTCAACTTTGTATTGAGTGGAGACAAGCAGATTCAGAGCGGGGATCTATGGTGCGTAGATTGTGCTTTGATGAGGATTGGTGGAGCAAATTAGATTTCTTGCTAAAGTTCACAACCCCTACACTTGAGCTTCTCTGGAGTGCTGACACTGACCAACCTTTCTTAGGAAAGGTATATGATGGCATGGATTCCATGGTTGAGAAAACTATGGAAATCATTTCACAAGAGTCTCCACAACTTTTGTTTGTTGATGATCATTTTGTTGGTTTGGTCAAGAAAATCATTGTTGATAGGTGGAACAATTTCAACACTCCATTGCACACTTTAGCACATGCTTTGAACCCCAAATTTTATGATGAGGAGCTTATTGCTCAAAGCAATGGGAAGAGGAAGGCACCCCATAAAGCTAGAGAGGTGGCTAATGGGGTGAAAAAAACCCTTATGAGAATGTTTCCTTCTCATCTACATAGGGAGGTAAAGGAGGAATTTGCCAGTTTTGCTGCAGGAATAGATGATTATGCTGCTATATCAGCTTTGGAGAAGAGAAGCACCATGAATCTAGTTAGGTGGTGGATTTGTCATGGAGCAAAAGGTGTACATTTGCAAAACCTAGCCATTCATATTCTTTCACAAGAGGCAAGCTCTTCATCCGCAGAAAGGAATTGGAGCACTTATGGTTTTATTCATTCTGTGAAGCGCAATAGGTTGGGCTCACAGAAGGCAGAGGATCTTGTTTATGTGCACTCCAACCTTCGCCTTGCATCTCGTAGCAGTCCAGAATACAACAATGGTCCTTCTAAAGAATGGGATGTGGATGCAGAAAATCTTGATTTGGATCTCTCTCTTTCTGCCGTGAATATTAAGGCTGAGTCTGGAAGTGGAATTGGCGCATCATCTTCTTCAGCACCACCATCCACTGTTGTGCATTGTACTGCTTCTATTTTTGATGAGGATTAGTCTTTTGTCTCTATAGTTCTTGCAGCCTTATAGTCTTTATTGTACTTGCAGCCTCATATATTAATATAAATAAAGGCTGAGTTTGAGATTTGGATATATAATAAAAGTTGCTTTTGGATATTCCGATATTTTTATTTTCATTATGTGATCATTCATGAGTAAATGTGATGTAAATTTAATCTTAATGTTTAAATGTAATAAATTATAATGTATCATTTATGATTTATGATTGCACACACACACACACACACACACACATATATATATATTCGCTTTTCCCCGTTTCCAAAATTTGGGGAGGTTGCATTTCGTATCGATTCCCGTTTCGGAAACTCGTACCCGTTTCCCCATTTCGTGCAACCGTGTTGTATAGCAATTAATGTATAATTTAGAGGGTTGGTTTGTTGACCCTAGAGCTGTGGTAAAAAGAGTAGATTTATCTTCTTTGGACATTGATCAATGGCAATGATACTTGTTCTTGTGGAGAGAGATGTATGGTAGCGATTCTTGATCTTATGTCAAAGAAGATTGGGTTGTGGTTCTTGTTCTTATGACAATGAGTTATAGCAGCAATACTTGTGCTTATGGTTGTGACACTTGTTCCTAGTTTTCAGTGATGTATGGCATTAATGTATGGCAGTGATGAATGGCAATGTCCCTATAACAATGATGCGTATGGCAGTGATGTATGATAGTATCACAGTGTCCTTATGATGGTGTTGATAGTAATACTTATGACAAGGACATGAAGGCAGCCCTTATGGTTTCACCTATTCATCACTCGGAGACCTATCAAAGGAGGGTTTATGAATGCCTCCTTGAGAGGTATGTCTGCTGCAATTTTATGAGGATCTAGTATGGTCAAGGATTGGCCCTACTTGGCCTAATGTGATTGATGATGGAAGACTTATGTCTCAATATAATTGTACATTGGATCTCAGTTAAACATTTGGTGAATATCTAAAGAAGAAGAATTGATTTTTGGGATTTCCCCCTTGTGGGGTTTTGCCCCAGTCTCTAACCTAAATCTTGGTGTCTCTATTGTGTATGTTATTTTTCTAATGCTTCATTGTATTGTTGATGTTAATGTTCTCTCTATATAATTGCTTATGTTGATATGGGGTGAATGTAATGTTGTTGAAAAGTTTTAAAATGCAATTATCTACAAAAGAGAACAATCTAGCCCTAAAATTAACAATTAGACATGTATAAATAGGAGATACCTCATTTGGTCTCTCATCATCATCTCTTGGACAATTCGATGTCACTAAAGAAACTCGCCTATTGGAGATCTATTGGATGCATTTCCATATTTGGAAGTTATTTTTTATTGTCTTTGGAGCTACTTCATTAGATAATGGATGGATATACTACATGTTGTCTTGTAAGTGCTCATTGTTGAGAATTTTCCATCTTGAAATTGTCTAATTATGGAATTGTTGCTTCTTGGCTATGCTATTTTATGCCCTAATTGTTGAAAATTAATCTTGAAAGACTATCTAGTTGAGTATTGCATATGTTATTCAGTGTACAACATGTCCTGAATGTTCCTAGTGGAGGAAATCTTTAATCTCTCCATCAAACTCCATTTTCGTTTGAAGTGGGTAAATGCGAAAATACCTAGGTCATCAATTTTCAGCGTCCTTAAAAAGGATTTAGCTTATCTATCTCATCCTTGAGTCCATATACCTAAAGGACAAGGTACTAGTCCAAGTCATTGGTGATCAATCCTAAATTTTCTCCTTAATTTTCTCTCCTAAAATTGGTCCTTTTAAGGCTAGGTTGAAAATCTAGGACTTTTAGCGAAATTTTAGGGAGGAGGCTTTTCGGTGATTTGAGAGCCTAAACATCAAGCTTAGGGTCTAGGCTACCTACTCTCCAAGTTTAGTGGGTGTTGTTGCCCAAAGTGTATACCTAAGGCGCAACGCTCAGAGTAGGGATTGCCACCTATTCCCTACTCACTCTGTTTAAGCACTCACTTCAAGTTACAAGATAAGAAGTGTCTTGTCTTTAGTCTCCTAGGAATTGTTGTTCCAACAAGTTTCCCCTTTCCATCCATCATTAGGGGCTACCCACTTTAGCTTGTCTAGGAGAGAGCTTAAGCCTTAAACGAAGTGAGTAGGGATCAGAGTGACAACCCCTACTCTGAGCGTTGCACCTTAGGTGTACACTTTAGGCAACAACAATGAGCATCCACTCAAATTTCATCCATAAAATCTTTTGTCCTAGGTGTTGCTCCAAGAAGGAAACCCAAGTTCTTTTCCCCTCAACTTGAGGACTTCCTTGAAGGTTGTATGAGCTTAGTACTTGTTGAAATATATGATAAGAAACCTTTCCTCCCAAGCCTTGAACTTGTGAATACCTATCACCATTGAAAATCTCAAAACCCTAGGTCTTGAACCTCTTTTTCTAAGGCTTTTATTTGAGAGTGTTTTGCTCCTTTGAAGCCTTGAAAGTTGAAACATTATTGAGTTTCTCACTTGAACAAGGTCTAGCTTAATCAATTTGTGCCTTATACCTAGCATACCTATTTTTAAGTGATCTCCCTCCTATCGGGACTCCTCCATTGGTGAAAGTCGTAGAGAGCAGAGGGTTTTAGCTGAGGTGACAATAGGCCTCTACCCCATTGTTAGCACTTTGTCCAGCTCTTGTCTTGTAAGGTTTCCCACTCAAAGGCTTGTTAGATTTTGTGGTAACATTTTTGATGTCGTTGTTGGGGAAGAAGCGAGTTTACCTTTATGAAATATTCACCCTCTTCCCTAATTAAAATACAGATCCTTATCTGGCGACTCCACTGGAAGAACGAAGCCCTTGTTCTTCACTGAGCTTCAAGGTTCAATGCTTGTAGCGTGAAACAAGCATTCTTTAAGGAACTATAAATTCAGCTCGGTGACTTTGCAGTTGGTTGTTATGCAAGGTTCAAAAGAATGGCTCCTTGGAAGTTGTGTGAGATATTCCCTGACATCCCAAGATTCAATGGCAATCCATCATTCATGCTTGAACATTTGGCAAGTTTTGTTTCATATGTCTCAAGAGAGAGTATCATTGACTAGGATACATCGATAAAATTATTCTTTGATTCTCTTGGGGCATGTTAAACTGATTATTTTTGTGATCTTCCAAATATCACTTCGTTTGAAGACTTAATGAAAATGTTCCTTCAACATCCGGTGACAGAAGGCATGAACTTTAAAGATGCGCAAAACATATTCGCAATAAGACAATGGTGTATTCACCTTTCTGAGGTTGTAAGCACTGATAAGGACCATAGCCATCCACAAGCTGATGTTGCCATAGTGGACCATATGAAGGATGGCCCGGGGAATCCTTGTGATGAAGAAATGGCGCCTGACTTGCCTTGTAATAACCAAGATGATGATGAAGTTTTAGATCCTGAAACTCTCCAAATACTTCAAGAAAAATTGAATGAATATAGGGAGTATTACAAGCAGCTTGCTGGAGGATGCACGAATAGAAATTTCCCATTGAATTTATCTAGTAAGCAAGGAAAGGAACTCTATGAGATGCGACACGAATATGAAAAGAATCCTACAGACACCCTTCTCATATACCTCGTTTACAAGCACTATACGGTCAACATCTTATGTGATGTTATACAAGAAATAAATTGTTGCTCACAACAAGGCCATCAGCAATGTTATCCCGCCCTCGAAGAAGTCTTAGAGCTAGATTTTCCAGAGTATGGTTGACCATTGGAGTGACCAAAAAGAAATCATAGATGAAGAAGATTATTTTCCCTCGGATGGGCAATCAAATGATGAATCTATGGAAGAATTTTGGGTTGTTGGTTGGCAAATTGATCAAGAGGAAGAGTATTCTATGGGAACCCCAAGGAATGACGACCATGTTAATCAACATGAGGCATCTCCACGTGCACCAAATCATGAGTCTTACCTTAATGAGTGGAAGGGCCTCTTATTTATTTTTCAAAGTGATGTCAAACCCACTTTAATTGTTGAAGAATGGATGGGAAATCAGTGGATGGCCCTCATATAGCAAGGATTGAGAAGGAACCTCAATCGCTTGATATCAATGATAGAAAGTTTTTCTTCATGTTTGACTGGCATAGCCCTCAGTGTACTATTGATGATGATGATCGTGAGAAGGAGGCATGCAATGAAGCTCACCACCCGAGTTTGAATGGAGAATTAACTTGCATACGTGAAGACAGGGGATTGTGGTTCTTCCCAAAGTATGATGATGATTGGGATGATGTAGTTGAGCCACTCTTGGACCTTTCTGCTATCATATCACAATGGAGAAACCTTAAGAATTATGAACCTGTGGTGGTGAGCCCTTTTCAATATGGCCCTTGCATTGAACAATCTAGTTGTCATGATCCTTCATCCCTTTTCCCTTGCCCTTTTCAATATGAACCGAGGGGCATCCACAAAGTTCCCATATCGAAAAAGGATTTTATGGTAAAATTATTAAGCATGATTATTGAGTTCTCAATATTCAAGGTGGAAGGGATGAGTCGATGGTGCAGGCCTATTTAATTTCCCCCCTTTTGTCTATGACACCAGTGCATAATTCTAGGTCATCTATATTTTCCCACCTCCCACCCATGTGATCTTACACATGATTGTTATGCTTGTTTTTGGTTTCATCTCATGATTGATCATGAGGATAGGAGGAATGATATTGAACTTCTAATATGTTGGTTGCATTGGTTGTATGACTATTGTTAGCCTCTACACAATATAACATGCATAGTAGTGTAGGATGCATTGCATAATATGTTGGCATAGCTACTATCATCATATTGTGTTCTCATGCTAGATTAGATTGCATTTGGATTAGACTTGCATCTTAGAATAGATTTACTTTCTTGTATGGATTTATTATTTGATGAAAAACATGGGCGATACAAGTACACCCAGTGCACATGCTTCTAATAATTGTTTTGTGATGTGCATGATACAAGTGTCTGTGTCCCAGGAGATTGTTGGAGTTCTCATGACCTCCCAACTTGAGTACATCGATCATGCGCTCTACGATGAACTCATGTCCCAATTGGAGCCAAATGTTGCTTGTTACCACAAAATCTAGCAGGCCTTGGAGAGGGAAACCCTACAAGACAAACGCTAGATAAAGTGCTAACAATGGGGTAGAGGCCCAAGGGAAAGGATTTCTTACAATGATATTCAACTAAGCCAAGGCCCATGAAACCCTCAAGAGAGTCCTCATGTTGAGGGGAAAAGAGACTAGGGTTTCCCTCTTAGAGCAACACCCAGGACAAGTGATTTTATGGATGAAATTTGAGTGGATGCCCACCAAACTTGGAAAATAGGTAGCCTAGAACCTAAGCTTGATGTTTAGGCTCTCAAATCACCAAAAATCCTCCGCCCTAAAAGTTCACTGCAAGCCCTAGATTTTCACCCTAGCCTTAAAAGGACTAATTTTAGGGAAGAAAATTTAGGGTTGATCACCGATGACTTGGACTAGTGCCTTGTCCTTTAGGCATATGGAGTCAAGGATGAAATAGATAAGCTAGATCATTTCTAAGGAGGTTAAAAATTGATGCCCTAGTTATCAACTTTTAGCATTTACCCACTTCAAAACAAAAGGGAGTTTGATGAAGTGATTAAAGATTTCCTCCACTAGGAACATTCTTTACATGTACAATGAATAGCATATGCAATACTTAACTAAATAGCCTTTTAAAACTGGTTTTCAACAATCAGGGCACAAAATAGCATAACTTAGAAGCAACAATTCCATACATTAGACAATTTAAAGATAGAGAATATTCAACAATAAGCACTTACAAGACAACATGTAGTATATTCATCCATTACCCAAAGAAGTAGCTCCAAAGACAATAAAAAATAGCTTCCAAATATCGAAATGCATCTAATAGATCTCCAATAGCCAAGGAGAAACAAGTGCGAAAATACTCTAAGAGGTCGAATTCCAGGTGTGATAATGATGAGAGACTCAAATGAGGTCTCTCTTATTTATTCATGTCTTCTGAGGTCTAATTTTAGCCTAAATCCCCTCTTAGTTGTCAAATCATGGGTAAAAACTACATGTGGTTACAAGCCAACCACATTGCCAATGTAAAATCATAAAGATTAACCAACAAGAGGGCGGAAATGTTGATGTCATCACTACATGGACCTCTTGGAGGCATGCGTTGAGCTTTCTTGGTGCCCAACTGAGTCAAGGGGGCTCCAAAAATCATCCTCTAGGGGTTGGCCCCTAGATATCCATGCAAATCATCATGTGGGCCCCAGTTTTGTGTTTAGGGCCCAAAATGGATCTCATGAGTCTCTTGGTGAGAGAATAGCATGGATTTGTTCCATTATTGAGAGCTTGGAGAATGGTGCTAGCCCTCCCATGTCTCAAAGGGTGAGACAAACCTCATTTGGGCATCCAAACAGCTGCCAGACAATGTGATCACTACTAAGCCAGTTAAGGCACACTAGTCCAAGTGCATCGTCGCATGAATAATGTGGGGAAAAGCACAAACTTCTAGGGTGTTGTAGGTTCCCATGGAATGGAATGATGGTTTACAAGTAGCAAGAGTCCCATGGCTCTCAATGCTTCACCTAAAGGGTGTCATATGCTCCTCTAGTGGACGTAGGCTCCAATTAAGTTGCCTCGTCCATGATCAAACCACCTGCCAATCACACATAATGTCCAGTGCTGCATCGTCACCATCAGGTACAATAATTCATTAGTGCATCTAAGTGAACCAAGCTTGTTAGTCAAGGGCAAATCAAGACTTCGTACAAGGCTTTTCTTCCAAATTTGGGGCTTTGATCACATAATAGTGTTACCTCCCTAGGTAAGAGTGGCAAATACAAGACCCTATTAGGTGTTCCCAGCCCCCAAGGGGAAAGATAGGTCCCTGGAATATCCTTCAATCAATAGGTGGCAAACGAGTAATGATGGTGCAAAGTGGGGATATAAGGGGTCTCAGGGCCAACTGCCATGGGTACAAGGATAGTAATAATGAGGAAGTCCACATATTGGGTGTATAGAGTGAGCAAACATGGATGCATGAGTTACCCTAGCCTTTGTTTTTCCACCCTTATTTATTTACCTTTTGCCTTTTCTTAATTTTTCTTTGTATTACTACTCGAGGTTCCCATAAATGAGAGCATGTTGTGAATGATGTATAGCAGTTATTACCCCTTTAATGTGGGGCAATTCATCACCCACCAGGGGTTGGGATGTGCATTGGTTCCTTTATGACGTGAAGGGCACTTATGGGCCCTAGGAACCAGGGTGAAGGCCATAATGAGAAGGAATAGAGCTCATGTTTGGCTCTTGCCCACGTGCTATATTAAATGTCTCAACCATCTTTTGCATTTTATGATTTTCTTTCTCTTTTGTTTCTTGCTTGTGGCCATGATATGCTTTTAACTTTCTTTTAGCTGCATCAACCTCTGGGGCAACATTTCCAGGCCCGACCTAGATATGTGGACAAGGGGAGGGGGTGTGTCAGTGCCTTGTGGACCCAACGATCATGTGGACCCAATGAAGGAAAAATTTCAAATAAGGCTCGTGGAAGGGAGTGAAAAGTGTGAAATGGGAAAATGGGACCACGATTTGAAAATCAAGGTTTCCCAAGTAGTGCCCTTCCTAAAGCCATAGGCTAATAGGGGACATCCCACGACACTAGGATTGAAAATTAAGCCCCCATTTAAGGTGAGGGAACAAAACCACGATCAAAGCCCTTCCTTCTCCCAAGTCACCCAAGAATCCATGCCCAAAACATGCCTAAATGAAAAACAAGCATAAGCACCCAATTGCACAATGAAAAGCATACCTTTTCGGTCAGATTGCCCACCTTCTAACATATGCTCTTGACAAATGGGCGAGAAAACATACAACTGATGCAGGGAGCGTAGATAAAGTGGCACATCACATTGGCTACAAGGTGGCTTTCAAGGGCTACTGGTTGTTGGCTGGAAGAAGATGTGTAGGAGAAAAGCTCTCTTAGGGGTCCCCACTTTTGGTGGGTAACATCTCACTCCAACTGGGACATGAGATCACTACAAATGCATGATCCATGTACTTGAATAGGGAGGTCATGAGAACTCCAACAATCTCCCCGAATGTAGACCTGTATCCCGCACATCACAATACAACTATTGGGAGCATGTGCACTAGGTGTACTTTTATCGCCAATGTTTTTATCAAATAACAAATCCATACAGAAAAGTAAATCTATTCGAAGACACAAAGCTAATCTACAATGCAACCTACTCTAGCATGAGAACATAAAATTATGATGATAGTAGTTATGCAAACAAAATATGCAATGCGTCCTACACTACCATGCATGTTAACACATTATGCAACGGCTAAGTGTAGTCACATAGCCAATGTAACCAGCATATCGTTAGATCAAAGTAACATCTTTTTTTCATACAATTTCTTGTTAGATTGGGCATCAAAATATCACAAACTCCTCCGAAAAATTGGCTCGATGAAGGGCAGGGGTGGGGAGCAGGAAAACTAGAAGAGCAAGCATCATGGAAAAGAATCATGGATGAGGAAGAGGGATCCACCTTGCACCATTGGATCCTCTCTTGTAACCAAAGAATGGAGAATTCAATAATCAAACTCATGAACTTTTAATGAAGAGCAACATGTTAATTTTTAAGGCTAGATTGTTCTCTACTAAAGATAATTGCATTTTTAAGACTCTTCATCATTTACACATAGCATTCACCCCATTAAATCATGTCATCATTAGAAATTATGTAAAGAGAACAATAACAACGACAATGCAACAAAGCAGTAAAGAACAACATAAGAGAAGCATGCACAAAAGAGAAGCCATGATTTAGGTCAGAGACCAGGGAAAAATCCCACAAGGAGGAAAACTCAACCAGATTCTTCTTCTATTATATATTCATCAATTGTTCAACTGAGATACAAAATACAATAAGAATGGGATAATCACATCAGGTCTCCTAAGGCAAACTTAAATCAGTTCACAACTTCATTTATGAGCTGAACAAGACTAGTCCAAGAGAGCTACTATCATACCTGTAATCATTGCCATCAAGGGTAATGTCATATCTATGTCATTGTTGATCCAACAAGGTCACTATCGTAACAAATAGGGTCGCTGCCAATCAAAGATATTGCCATCATGAATCACAGTTACTATCATCAAAGTCATTTTCATATCAAAGATACTGCTACGTAGGATCACTACCATCATATATCATGGTCACTGCCTTATAGATCACAGTCATCATAGTGTCATTGTCAAATCAAGGTTATTGTTATACAACTAGATTATTTTCATAATCATGTATCAAGATAATAGGGTCACTTTCATCGTATCACAAGTGTCATATTTCATATGTATCACGGCCTTTTATACACAGAGATATAGAAGCAATGTCATACCATGAGTATAGAAGTCTTTCCCCACAAAGATGCCATAGATAGAAGTGATACCATACATCAAAAGTAACATTCAATGCCACTGTGTGTTTGTTATGTGAGCCAATGTATGGATCTATACAAATCATAGTTTCTCTCCCATAGTTTGCCTGCCATACAAGCCATAGTATGGCGCTATACAATCCATAATTTGTATGCCATGCGAACTGAGGCTTATACGGTCCATAGATTGTCTACCGTAATTTGTCTTCCATGCGAGCCATAATATGGAGCTTATACGATCCATAGATTGTTTTCCATACGAGCCATAGTATGGAGCTTATATGATCCATGGATTGTCTGCCATACGAGCCATATTATGGAATGTCATTGTGACTAGGATTCAATGTTAATGTCATTGTGATGGTATCGAGCCTTGGAGCAATGCCACTACAAATCTAAAACAATAGCAATGCCACTGCCAATTTAATGTTGTTGAGATCGAGCCAAAAACGACATCACTGTGTCGTGATGCCAAATACGATGCCATGGAAATTATGCCATAGAGGTTAAACCAAATACAAAGCCACAAAGAATAAGTTGAATACGAATCAACAAAGACGTGAGCCATATAGTGAGAGAATAGAGTTGACCCAGAATTGAGCCACTCACTGTGTGAGCCAATATAATAGAAATGAGCCATAGAATTGAACATACAAACCATAGAATAAATATATCAAACCTTTGAGATAGGTGCGAGTTATGAACCACGGGACCAACCACTGTATAATTAAAACAAACCTCAGAGTGCCCTGAATTGTAGCCACAGAAAGAGCGATTTTTCTCTTGCTCCAAATGGAGGGGAATAGACACCTTTATATAGTCAACTTTATATCTAGACACACTTTGAGGGTCAAAAAGTGATTCTTCACCCCTCAAAACCCATTTTTCTAATTTTGGGCAAAAAATTGGCAAATAATTAGCGAGAAAATAATAATTGGGAGAAAAATAAAAATTATCTCCAAGTGAAAAATATTCAAAGACAAAGTGGAAATTCCCAAGAATCAAAGCCAATTCAAAAAAAGGCGATGAGACCCCACAAATCTAGCAAGTCAACCACCAGGAAAAATTTTGATGGTCCAAGGCACAACGAATTTCTAGGAAAACGCACTTTTTGAAGGAGAGGTTTGAGATAAGAGATTGAAATGGTGCAAGTTACGAGATTGGAATGGGAGATACGCAAAATCGACCAAGGGAAAACATTTAGAATGGTCCCATACCACTACTCCACCATTATTCAAGTGCAAACGACTATCTTCCTCAAGGATTGCACAAGGGTTTTAAGAAGGGATCGAATTTATTAATGAGATCTAGACGTTTTTCCTTGGGATCATTTCTTGCCACTTGGAGATGATCTATCATTGGGATCTCCATATTTTTCTATAAATTGAGCCACAGGCTCCTCATTTGAAACACATTGTAACGCTTAGAGTTATTCGGCTAGTGGCTTTGCCAGAACTTTGTGATCTATTTTCTCATGATATAATAAAAAGACTTTGGGGTTTTATTCTATGCAGTGTTATCCTTCTTCTTTTCAGGTATAATTCTTTCATTTGTGTTTAATGCTCTACTTGTGTAAAATTGAATTGTTATTTCCATTTTCAAGGGTTTGGATCTATTGTTTGTAAGTTGTCCTACATGGATATTTGAGCTTAAAGGACCACTCTAGATATAGAAGCGCTAGTGAGTTTTTGGTTGAATCCCTAATCTTCTTTTTCATTGTGTAATCTATCTCCTTGTGGATCTAACATTTTTTTCATCAAGTGTGTAGAACATCTATTTTTCTAGAATAGATCTTGAGCGTGGGGTAAGTTCTTGGCTAAATAAACTAACTCTCAAGGATTCTACGCGGTGTTATCCTTCTTCTTTTCAAGTATAATTGTTTCATGTGTGCTTAATACTCTACTTGTGCACAAATTGAATTGTTATTTCCATTTTCCAGGGTTTGGATCTATTATTTGTAAGCTATCCTACATTGATATTTGAGTTTAAAGGACCACTCTAGATCTATAAGCGCTAGTGGGTTTTTGGTTGAATCCCTAGTCTTCTTTTTCATTGTGTAATCCATCTCCTTGTGGATCTAACAAAACTTTTCATCAAGTGTGTAGAAGATGTATTTTTCTTAAAGAAACCTTGAGTGTGGGGTAAGTTCTTGGCTAAACGAACTCACTCTCAAGGAAGAAAAAGGACCAAGGACCCACATTGAGTTATTTCCTCAAAGATCTGATCTAAAGATTGAGAAGGGAGACTCTACCCAGATCTCTAAGATATCTCATTTTTTAATTCCAAATCTACTTATTTTATGCACTCTTATTGTGAGATCGAGCTTTTAGTGCTTAATTAGAGGGTTAATCCCTTATTGCTTGCACAAAAGTGGAGGTGTCATCATCCTCTTGTAGCTACCATTTGTATTTTTAACTGTATAGTTTCTATTTTGTGGATCAAATTTTTTTCTTGTATCAGATTTGATCTTCCTCTCCATGCTTGTGCAGATTTGTGGGGTTTTGAAGGCATTTTGTGGAAATCTAAAGGTGAAGGCTTGAAGGATTAATAGATCTATATTTTTTGAGACCTCCTTACACCCGGATCTATGGAAGAAGCCTCATATCCCTCTCCTTTGCGCAAATCTGGATTTTACTCTTGAAAGTTTGGAAGTTGAGCCATCAAAGCTAGATCTATTGAAGTTAAAGTTAGATCCATTAGAGGAAAAGTGAGTTCCATCTTAAGGAACTCTCTCATTGTAAATTCTACTAATCATTGTAAATATATTTTTCTCATTTTCTTGAATCTTTTGAGGAAGGGTATTCTCTCTTTGAAACCCTTATTGTAAACCCTCCTCAAAATCTAAAACCATCTCTTCTCTACAAGAAGGTTTCTCTTCAAATAATAATAAAATATTTTTTCTTCTTGAGGGAGCTTGGCGTTTTCCCCTTGGTATCCCTATCGCCTCATTTAGAAGGAGGATTTTCAAATAGTTAGAGACTAACCTTTCCCATTTTCTTTGCTAGATTAATTATTTGTGTATTTCATCTCATGATTGCTCATCTAATTGTTAGATATAATATCTAACTCGCATATTTCATCAAGCCAAATAGCAAATTGAAGTATATTGATTTTCATCGCTGATTTAGTAGTTTAGATCTGATCCATTTATTGTTGGTATAATTTGTTTTATTGCTGGTATATCGCTTATTTCATTATTAACTTCTTTGTTTAGTTAGTTTTCATTTAAGCTCTAACAATCTAAGCAAGTGTGACATTATAATTGAGCTATAATTGATAACATCAAATCATAAGTATTTTGTCATGAAAGCACCTGTATTAGCTTCATATCTCACATTTGGTAAGTTCTTGTTTCTCTAAAATTTACCTCCAAGCATAACCTCGGTTGATAGACTTCTAGGAAAGCCTCCTCAACTGTCATTCGATCTCCCTAGATTTGAGTTTGGAGGAAAGGTAAAACGCATGACCTTGTAGTTCTCTTGTGTGGCCAAATCCCTTGTAGGAACAAAGGCATGGGGGTTGTCTTGAAGAACTAGGTGGGTATTGTTAATGAAGCATTAGCTTCCTCACTCTAGCCTTCTTGTTAAAATTGGCAACTAGGGCAAAACTTCATGTGGGTCATCTTATTCATGGCTGATAATACTTTTATTAGATTCCTCTCGTCGAGAGGTGTAGGATTGATATAAAGATCATCCGATTTTGATAAGTATTCATGGAGATATGAATTTATTTTGATTATGGAATTATTATTAAGCCAACCTACAACTCATGTAGGCTCAAAAGCCCAACAGTCGCATCTATTCAAAGACCAACTTTGCGTATAAATACAAGAGGACTTTTCCTCATTTGCACTCACTCATCTCATCACATCTCTCTCTCTACTGTGTGCAGAAAAGAGTCTCCTCTCTACTGCGCAGAAAAGAGTCTGCTCTCTACTGTGCAGAAAAGAGTCTCCTCTCTACTACGCAGAAAAGGGTCTCTCCCTCACACATGTGAAGCCGGAAGCTGCTGAAACTGACGCTGCAACTGCAGAAGTAAAGTTTGACCTACGTGGACCAGAAGATCTCCTCATTTGAACTGCGTTGTAGGTTCATTTGAAACTCCTTTGAAAACCGCAACTTTTGGTGGTGGAATCAAGTCAATCCGACGGACGGTTTGCAAGATATCGATTGCCCTAATTTGAAGGAAGTTGCTAAAACTGAAGTTGCAACTGCAAAAGTAAAGTTTGACCTGCGTGGACTAGAAGATCTCCTCATCTAAACTGCGTTGTAGGTTCATCTAAACCTCCTCTGAAAGCCGCAACTTTTGGTGGTGGAATTAAGTCAATCCGACAGACGGTTTGCAAGATATCGATTGCCCTAGTTTGAAGGAAGCTGCTGAAATTGAAGCTGCAACTGCAGAAGTGAACTTTGACCTGCGTGGACCAGAAGATCTCCTCATCTGAACTACGTTGTGGGTTCATCTGAACCTCCTCTGGAAGCCGCAACTTTTGGTAGTGGAATCAAGCCAATCCGACGGTTGGTTTGTGAGATATCATCTGCCCTAGTTTGATGATGAAGCCGCTTATGCTAATGCTGCTGATCTAGGGTTTGCTACTGCTGATATAAATCAGATTTATTGTACTATTTCTCTTTGCTGAATTATTGAAGATAAAAGAAGATTTGATCAGAGGGTTTCCCCACACATTGTGGGGTTTGTCCCTAGCTAGCCGCCACATCTTGTGTCTCTTGTCTTAGCTTTTTTTCTGTCGATCGTTTAATGTTCTATCTGCACTTTACTTTATGTACATGTGATTGCTAATCTGAAATAACAAGAAAAGAAGTAAACTGTTATAAGCATAGAACATACCATAACTTAACATGGTATCAAAGCTGAGGTGAAGACAAAGCCCGAGCAAGAGCAAGAGCAATCACCGAAGAGAAGATTGGCGAGGCTATCCTAAAAGAACTATGGCTCTTCAACACTCTGCCGAAGGCAAGCTTCATGAGAAAGCTAACTATCACGGATGAAAGATGTCTATCGATCTAACCCTAGAAGATCAGGGAGTGTTGGACCATGTAAGAGGCAATATTGTTGAAAAACAGAGAAGTCAAAATAGAAGATCATCCGGGACTCTATCGACAAGCACTTGGTGGTCTACATCTCTGACCTGAACACCTCCAAGGAAATCTACAATAGATTGGTGAGTTTATTTAAAGTTAATGATGCAAATCAAGTTTTGTTTCTTAGAAATAAGCTGAGGGAAATCAAGAAGGGTAAAAGATGAGAGTATGCAAGCATACTTCTTAAGAATAACCGAGATCAAGAACGATCTCCTATCTATCGGGGAGGCTATTACTGACAAGGAAATGGTACTCACAACTCTTGGAGGATTACCATCCGAATGGTACATGTTCAGGACTACTCTTCTGGACAATAATGTAATCCCTAGTTTCGAGGAATTAATGGCTAGATGCATTCAAGAAGAAACAAGGGAAGAAGAGCAAGAAATGCCCATGCCTAAAGGTCCTCTTGCTACCTTTTCTTCTCATGCTAAGAAAAGAAATAATTCCGGGACTAAATCAAAAGGAAAGGCTGGACCTAAGGGTGGAAGAAAATGACGATGTTACATCTGCAACAAAGCAGGTCACCATGCAAGGGAGTGCCCTGATAGAAAGGACTCACACTGGGACGATGATCAAAATCCCTCTGATGGCAATCAAAGGAATGACAATTCAATAGCAAAGGTAAGAGGAGAGCTGGGAATCGAGGAAGAAGACAACCACTCAAGAAGGCTAGAAATTCTAAGATGTATTAAATGCACCTGACCTGAAAAAGAACCTAGTGTCCATCTCAGCAATGGAAGACAAAGGCTACAAGGTAACCTTCAGCGATGGCAAGGTACGTATATGGAAAAATAATGTTAAAGATGCCTTTACTCTTGGGTTTAGTGTTGATTCACTATATAAGCTCGATGGAAGTCCGCTAGGTGTCATGTCTTATGACACATCTCTTTAGTCCGAACTTTGGCATCAGAGGTTTGCCCCCTTCATTATAAAGCTCTACTCGGTGTAAGACAAATGGTGATAGGGATGCCCGAATTCCGAGTAGAGAAAGAAGGTGTATGTCCAGGATGTGTCGAAGGAAAGCTCAAAAGGGGACCATTCCCCTCAAGCCTAAGCAAGACCTTCGATATATTACAGTTGGCTCACTCAAGCATACCTGAGGTTGGCATTAAGAGGGAGACTACTACACCACATACTCCAGAGTAGAATGGTGTGGCAGAAAGGAAGAACCGTACGATTGTGGAAGCTGTCCGGGCCATGCTACATGATCAAAGACTTCCGAAGTTCTATGGGTTGAAACTACAAACACCACCGTATATGTACAAAATCGATGCCCTCATCAAGTATTGGTTCCAAGACTCCTGAAGAAATGTTCACCGGTAAGAAACCTGATATTTCTTATTTCTTTTGGAAGCCCTGTATATTTTCATGTGCTGAAAGAGAAAAGAAATAAATTGGGTGCATCTGGAAAGAAAAGAATTTTCGTGGGGTATGGTGAAAATACTAAAGGCTATAGAATCTATGTAGCCGGTCAAAGGGAAGTCGTAATTAGTCATGATGTCACCTTTGACGAAGATATGGCTCTCAGCAAGGTGAACAATCTTTTGACTTTGAGGAGCTCTCAAGAAGCCAACACCAGGGAACCGAAAGAAAATGATGATGAATCAATGCCTGATGTAGAAGAACCCATGGATCCGATTGATCCTCCTCCATATGAGCCTTCCTCTTCTAGAAAGAGGCCTTCATGGATTAAGGGGTTACTTGATGATGCTGAAGGACATGCTGCACCCTGAGGAACCTTTCGTCAAAGTAAGAAACTTAACAGGTATCAGGGATACCTGACCATCATGAGCACGATCATACAAAATGAGCCTTCATCATTCTTAGATGTCGTCAAGAATTAACTATGGAAGGATGCTATGACCATAAAATATGAGTCTATTATGGAGAATGATGTCTGGGAAGTAGTTCCCAGAACCTGGACAAGACAATTGTTGCTTCAAAATGGCTTTACAAGATAAAGCATGCAGCAAATGGAAGTATGGAAAAGTATAAGGTTCATTTTGTTGCTTGTGGTTTATCCCAAAAGGAAGGTATAGACTATGATATTTTCACCTGTTGCCAGATATACGACCATCCGCTTGATCATAACCCTTGTGGCTTCACAAGGATGGAACCTGCATCAGATGAATGTCAAGACCGCGTTCTTGCACGGTTCGATCAAAGAAGAGGTATATGTGGAGAAACCCGAAAGATTTGAGATTTATGATCGAAAATCTCATGTATGCAGTTTGAAGAAGGCTCTTTATGGACTGAAGCAAGCACCGCGAGCATGGTATGAGAGGATCAACAGCTACTTGATGAAGTTGGGATTCACTAGGAGTGAAGCTGATCCTAACCTTTACTTTAAGGTTGAAGATGATAAACGTCTCATACTAGTGTTATATGTGGATGACCTCTTTCTAACAGGTGCACACCCTCTCATTCAAAATTGTAAGAGGGAGTTGGCTTTTGAATTTGAAATAAAGGACCTAGGACTGATGCACTATTTTCTAGGACTTGAAGTGTGGCAAAAGCCAAGGGAAATTTTCCTGTCTTAAGGAAAATATGTGGTGAAGATTCTGAAAATATTGGATATGGTGGACTGCAAGCCTGTGACTACCTCGAGGATCTTAACTTTTAGAAATTATATGGTAGTGATGTCGGACCAGATTTGGGAAATTCCTCTGAGTTTCATAAACTCATTCGCATTGATGTTCTTAGTGAACCTCCATCCGAGCATATGTTTTGCAGTTGGCATTGTGAGCTCATATTTGGTTGAGCCTCACTAGATTGATGCCAAGAATCTTCTGAGATATCTTTGTGGTGCAATGTGTTAAGATACACTGCCGGAGATGTAAGACTGCTTGGATATACTGATGTTGATTGGGCAGGCAGTGTGGTGGACCATAAGAGCACTTCCGGTGCTGTTTCACCTTGGGATCTGCTTCGATATCCTGGATGAGCAGGAAGCAGAAGTTGGTGGCTTTGAGCACCGCCGAAGCATAATATATTGCTGCTAGCATGACCTCGTGTGAGGCAGTCTCATTGCGAAAGCTCTTCAGTGAGCTGTTTGAATTTACATTGGATACCACTGTGATTCTCTGTAACAACCAGAGGTGGGATTCGATTATTGAGGAATCTCGTATTCGTCGATTGCTCCAGCAGATAGACATCATATGGGATATGGTAAGTCGATGAGAAAGGAGGCTCCATCGCATTAAGATGATGTACAGGTTGATACACCTTGTCAAAGCCTCGAGGAAAGATCTAATCTACGATTTTCCCAAACGACTTGGAGTTGGCAAGAAACCCTTGTACAAGGGTCCTGCATGTTGCATACATTGAGCTCTGGGAGCTCTGAGGGCTTGCGGTTCCTACTAGAGCAACATATGACCATAGGGTGATTCACCCTCCCCTAGTTGGTGCGCACTGGAACAAGACGATTCGCTCTCTTGTGGAACAAGATGATTCACTCTCTTGTGGAACAAGATGATTCGCTCTCTTGTGGAACAAGATGATTCTCTTTCTTGTGGAACAAGATGATTCGCTCTCTTGTGGAACAGGATGATTCGCTCTCCATTGTAGCAGGATTGATGTGTTCTCCTGTGAGGCCTAGATTGATGTGTTCTCCATGGCGATTGTAGTAGGAGTTGTACCATACTATGACGCTGACTTCGAGTCGGTTGAGACTGGTCTGGGACCAATGGTACATACTCCGAGACTGACTTCGTGTCAGTGCAGTACTGGTCTGGGACCAGTGATAGTGGTACATACTATGGCGCTGACTTCGGGTCAGTTGACACTGGTCTGGAACCAGTGGTACACTCTCTGAAACTGCGATATTGGTCTGGGACCAGTGGTAGGAGTGGTACTTACTATGAAGCTGACTTCGGGTTAGCTGAGACTGGTCTGGGACCAGTGGTACGCCCTCTAATTGATGCAGGATTGATGCGTTCTCCTGTGAGGACAGGATTGATTAGTTCTCCTGTCGAGGCATCCTACCCATGTAGTCTGGGACTCATGGGAAGTACCTCTCATCTGATCAATGAGTAGGGAAATGAAGTTAGGGACCATAGTAGTATCGATGGATGCATCGTTGTATTCTACTTACTCCCTCGTAGGAAGACCTCCATTGATCTGGGACCAATGATACTGGTCTGGGACCAGTGGTAGGAGTTGTACCATACTATGACACTGACTTCGGGTCGGTTGAGACTGGTCTAGGACCAGTGGTACATACTCTGAGACTGACTTCGTGTTAGTGCAGTACTGGTCTGGGACCAGTGAGAGTGGTACATACTATGACGCTGACTTCGGATCGGTTGAGACTGGTCTGGGACCAGTGGTACACTCTCTGAGACTGCGATACTAGTCTGGGACCAGTGGTAGGAGTGGTATTTACTATGAAGCTGACTTCAGGTCGGCTGAGACTGGTCTGGGACCAGTGGTATGCACTCTGAGACTGACTTTGAGTCAGTGGAGGATGATACTGGTTTAGCACCAGTGGAGTTGTACTCACTATGACGCTGACTTCGGGTTGGTTGAGATTGGTTTGGGACTAATGGTACATACTCTGAGACTAACTTTGAGTTAGTAGGATACATCCTCGATCATTTCTTCTTCTTCATAATTCGGACAAAAGCAGAGCAGAACATAACAATGCAAGAGCAGAGCAAAATAGAGCAAAATAGTACAGATCAGTACAGGGAAGAACAAGTCAAATTAGATCAGGCAGAATTGAGCAAAGTAGGGCAAGGGTCAGGCTACATAGGGCAGTTCATTTGATGGATGAAAAGTAACGACCGATAGACAGATTGCAGATGAAGTTCTCCATGGTTGAGAGGGAGTGTTAAAATTGGCAACCAGGGAAAAACTTCATTTGGGTCATCTTATTCATGGCTGATAATATTTTTATTAGATTCCTCTCATCGAGAGGTGTAGGATTGATATAAAGATCATCCGATTTTGATAAGTATTCATGGAGATATGAATTTATTTTGATTATGGAATTATTATCAAGCTCACCTACAACTCATGTAGGCTCAGAAGCCCAACAGTCGCATCTATTCACCCACCAATGTTGTGTATAAATATAATAGGACTTTTCCTCATTTGGACTCACTCATCTCATCACATCTCTCTCTCTCTACTGCGCATATATGAGTCTCTTCTCTACTGCACTAAAATGGGTCTCTCTCTCTCACACATGTGAAGCCGGAAGCTGCTGAATTTGAAGCTGCAACTGCAGAAGTAAAGATTGACTTGCGAGGCCTAGAATATCTCCTCTTTGGAACTGCGTTGTAGTTTCATCTGAACCTCCTCTGAAAGCCGCAACTTTTGGTAGTGGAATGAATTCAATCCGATGAACGGTTTGCAAGATATCGACTGCCCTAGTTTGAAGCCGGAAACTGCTGAAACTGAAGCTGCAACTACAGAAATAAAGATTGACTTGCAAGGCCTAGAAGATCTCCTCTTTGGAACTGTGTTGTAGGTTCATTTGAACCTCCTCTGAAAGCCGCAACTTCTGGTGGTAGAATGAAGTCAATCCGATGAACGGTTTGCAAGATATCGACTACTCTAGTTTGAAGACGGAAACTGCTAAAACTGAAGCTGCAACTGCAGAAGTAAAGATTGACCTGTGTGGCCTAGAAGGTCTCCTCACCTGAACTGCGCTATAGGTTCATTTGAACCTCCTCTAGAAGCCGAAACTTTTGGTGGTGGAATGAAGTCAATCCAACGGTCGGTTTGTGAGATATCGTCTGCCCTAGTTTGATAATGAAGCCGCTAATGCTGATGCTGCTGATCTAGGGTTTGCTACCACTGATATGAATCAGATTTATTGTATTATTTCTCTCTGCTGAATTATTGAAGATAAAAGAATATTTGATCAAAGTGTTTCCCCCCACATTGTGGGGTTTGTCCCTAGCTAGCCGCCACATCTTGTGTCTCTTGTCTTGGCTTGTTTTCTGTCGATCGTTTAATGTTCTATCTGCACTTTACTTTATGTACATGTGATTGCTAATCGGTGGAATACAATAAGAAAAAGAAGTAAACTGTTATAAGCATAGAACATACCATAACTTAACAGAGACATTATAAGCCTGTAATACTACATAGCTCGAAAGAAACACACGAGAATAAAGACATCACATGCGAATCTACAAAATATTTCACAAGTTAATAGTGATGGAATAATACAACATCACTCGTTCAACAAGATTCATCCCAATGCAAAGGAAATAGTTCATAAGCATAAGCATAAGTTAAATGACATACATTGCAACCATAACAAGAATAGTCCTACTATATTAAGAATATATGCATGAAAATGTGTTGACTTTGAGCTTTTATTACCACTAAACCCAATAGTGGAACATGAAGTCAACACCTTCTCCTCCAAAGAAAGGTACCCCCTCTATCCTACGGAGAATCCAAGGCTCTCACAAACTCCCAAGCTGTTGATTCTAAGCCTAAGCCTAGCCAAAAGCATAGCTCCCAAATCCCTTCACATGAGTTATGAGGGTCTATTTATAACAAAAAAGGTGACTATTCATTTCCCTTTGTGACTCTTAAACTTCCCTCATGACTCTTCAACTTCTTTACAAAATGATTCTTTACATTCATTACATCATGACTCTTCACATTCCAATATTGACACTTGGAACTCCGCTTACAAATTAATTACAAAATAATATTATAATACACTCGCACCCATATAAGACAAAATTAGTAAGAGCCAACTAGATATCCTACAACTCCAGTTCAACTACTTCCACTTGATGTTTCTTCATCACGTAATGGTGTTAATCTTTGTACTGCGTGATGACATCCCCAAACTATGCAATAGTGTTAGGCTGGAAACGAACTCTAGCCTCCAGGCATCTAGGTACACTGACTTGGAACCAGTTTGTGTTTCCTTCTTGAGTAGGAGCAACATCTCCTTCCTGGCCTAATTCTTGCGCTTGATCTCTGTGAGTGAGCCAACTAATGGTATCTCATGAGATTTCACCAAGAAGTCCAGGTTTTTGTACAAATGTGCATATGAGGCTTGAGCGTTAGTGATGAACGAGGTGAGTTGTTTGTTATTTTGGATAAGCATCTGATCCTTTTCCTTCTCCAACTTTGCATCTTGCCTTGTCTTCTTTCTCAATTCAAGTAGTGCCCCTTTGTATTGCATTGAGCATTTATGCACAACAACAAAAACTAATTGCACAACCTTGATAGTTTTGACACAATCTTTACACTTTGTCTGCAACCCATGCAAGTGGACAAATTCCTTATGCATGGTAACAAGCTCCTCATAAAGTTTCTGCATGTTCTCTCCCAGTGTCGATACTTTGTCGAGTATCATTTCTTTTAGTTCTTCCAGATAGAATTGTGCAAGAGTTGTGTTCTGTAACACTGCTCGAAGTTGTTCAACTTCCTGCCTAGCATCCTACAAGTTCTTTGCCAACTGTTTGTTCTCGACAAAAAAATAGTTTGTGTTTGACTTTGAAGCACGTGCGAAGACCAAGTTGGTTGTGACTCTCAACTGCCTCCCCAATGTTGCTCTATGTGGTATCCTTTCCAGTAGTTCTCTTTGGTGCCATGATAATAATGATTGATGATGAGAAGTGCTCAACACTTGCAATACCTGTGGGAGGAACATGCACTCATGGCAGATCTGAATTAGCTTTAGCAAATCAACTTACAAAAAAAGATCAAGCAATAACCACATGGTCTGATTAGGAAAATTGTGCAATTCTGGAGGTGAGGGAGTGAGACTGACTAAGGGAACTGAAAATTGCACAACCTCAACCACCAGTGATGCAACCTGAGGCTAGAGACTGTGGAATAAGCAGTTCTACTTGGGCAGACTAGGGTGGAGACTGCGCATTGTGTAGTCCCAATTCCCAATGATAAGGAATTGAGCCCTGGAACTACGCAATGTGCGTTTGGGTCAGCCTAGTACTATGCACTGCGCAGTCTCAGAGGGAAAGCTGAGAGATTGAGCCTCAGACTTGTGCAATTCCCAACTAGACAAGGTGATGCATGACCAAGGGATGAGAAAATATGCCTGGTAAGTGTGTGGGAAACAAGCAGATATGAGTGATAGTGCATGTTAAAGTGCAAACCTAAGTAATTATGGATAGATTAGTGCAAACCAAGTGCGGAAGATCAACATGCAGAAGAAAAAACAAACATGCACCGGAGAATCGCCGAAACTACAACCACTAATAGGAAAAAACAAGAAATTGAGCACATGAGATATTTTTTCTTGCATGTGTTGGTGGGTGTCTGATGGAATTTTGTTGGCTCTTTCACCCAGCCTTTAACAATCTCCTTGGTGCTCAAGTAGCTAGTTTTCACATAGAAGTAGAAATCCATGAGTGATTCTAGCTCTGGAAAATGGACATGAGATAATAATCTACTATCAGAAAAGAAGAAATCCTATGTCTATTGGCACTGTTGACAGTCATAGTATTTGGATCTGTATGGGATAATATCCATCTAACAACGTCTGCACATGGAAAAGCCAAATCTCTACATGAAATCATGTGTAACCCTAACTTTTGGACATTGACATACACCTGTGAGTCTTCCAGATCTACTTTGAAGGTCCTTGTTCAGAAGATATCATTCGCCTTCTGCTATGTGATATTTAATTCCATTAGGGGCATTTTGAGGTCTAAAATGGGCCTCCTAAGGAAATTATAAAATAAGAGTGTAAATAATAAAATAAGATTAGATTACATCATCAAATTGTAGAGGGGAAAAGAAAAAACTATTTTTTCAACTCGTATTTTCAACTTATCCCTATGGGTTCACTCAAATTTCGAGCGAAAACACTCGTTGGATGCAAAATTTGATTCCTCATCCAAGGACTACCCATGTTGCATACTTTCGATGGACCTTGCTACATGAAAAATAAGAAATACATTAAAAACGTGATTGCAATCACATTTTTTCATGTATTTCTCATTTTTTGTATAGAAAATTGATGCAACACTTGTATAAGGAAAACGACGAAATGAATCAACACTTATACAAGCTAATATAAATTAAAACGCAAGAAACCATGAAAATAAACAAGAAAAACAACACTCACAGAAGCCAAACAACAAAAAGCGACAAAAAAAACAACAAAAACAAAACTCACTTGGAAAAGCTCACAAACTCTAGTAAAGGCTCCTTGATCTCCTTGGGAATGCTAGAGATCCAAGATCGAATGTACACATGAAATCTAGGGGTGTCCATTATATAGATCTAGACCAATTAGGGTTTATGATGTGCATGCCTAAAATCAAAGAAAAAACAACATTTGGTAGAAAGTTCCAAAAATAGTAAGTGTGCCACCTTCGAGGAACAAATTAGTGAATCCCTATTTTCTAGGGATTTTTTTCATTTTTACATTTTCAGGAAACTTGCATGCACACTGCCAAGAAGGATTGCACAATTCTCGAGGTCTAGGAAACTTCTTGACTAAGTGCATTACATAGTTTCTAAACTTAAGGGATGCTTTGCATAGTTTCCATCATCAAGGTTGGGTTGCGATCCAGAGTTACACAATTTTCATGCTCAAGGTTGGCCTGACTAGAAGAATTGCACATTTTTTGGAGGCAAGGTTGGCCTACCTTCCAAGGTTGCACAACTTCTGGAGGCAAGCCTAACAATGCTGCAAGGTCAAATCAGAAGTTAGCTTGTGTTTGAAAGATGTCAAACTGGGATTAGTGCATCAGAAGAAAAGCATGAGAAGATAAGTCTTTAACAAAACATAAATTATTGACTATAGTAAAAGTTAATCTCGTGTGGACAGAAGGAAGGCTCCAAAATCAAAGCATGGGAAAAATTTGGAGGGTGTTTGTAGCAGCTACAACAATTGGCGACACTAATAGAATTCCAAAACTTTGTATGGGTCTTGTCTCATGCAAAACAAGTCTAACTCTTCAGGAAGTATTGTTCAATTCATTGATCATCGTAGCTTCTTCACTTAGCTTGTGTTAAAGATATATTCCTATCATTCTCTTCATCAGTGGCACACTTAAGCAAGCCAAGTCAAACTCAGTTGTTTCGATTAGGGATGAGGAGTATATAGATACACAAGTAAAAAAATTGTCATAGTCTTGGTTTTCATCTCTAGTGTTGTTTCGTTGCTAGTAGGCCTAGACAGTACCTTAGCGGAGTAACTTCAGGATTATTATTCAGGCAACTCAAGAAGAAACCTGAGAGAAAACTATGAAAATTCCACAATAGGAATCCCTACTGCAGCAACTGATGATATTACTCCCGTTTGTTAAATTCCTTTAAACAAATTACTTGCAGTTTCCTACGACAAATATCATAATGCATACACTGCAGCCTTCACTTAATTAAATTATAAGTGGAAACAATATACTGAGCAAGAAAGAAAATACAACACAATAGACACTGTTATTTTTGGACAAATGTCCCCAGAAAAAACCGATGCGGGAAAACCAGTGTAACAGTTATGAGGGTTTATTATTATTAAGAAGTAGCAAATTATGAATACAACTCTAGATGCCCTCCCAACAATCCAGCTACAGAGAAATAAAATTGGTAGAGAAGAATTGTAAGATTACATCACACTATCACTGGAAATCCTGGCTAATCCAGCCCCAGAATGATTGCCCCTGAATTTTCTAGTTGCCTCTGCATCAGCCCAGCGTGAAGCTCTCTGGGGACAATGTCAATCCTTAGGCTAGTCGATTTGCTAACCAGGAGATTCGATTTCTAACACCTGGTCTCACACCCCCGCTCCCAGCTTTTGAAAACTAGAATTCCCTCTACAAATTTCGGACTCCCTCTTGGCTTCTGCATTGCCTCTGTTTGGCTCTATGTCAATCCCTCTGGCTCAATGCTACCACTGCTAGATTACTCTTTGCCTCTCTCTGCCACTACTGATTACCGTTTCTTATTGGCCAAAAAACAGTTTGTGTTTGAATTTGAAGCACTTGCAAAGGCCAAGTTGGTTGTGACAATGGCACCTGGATTCTTCCTAGTGTTTGTCATGATCACCCTTTCTCTGATAATTGCAGGAGATGTGAGGTTGTCCGGAAAATGTTTCTTCCTCTCTTGTACAATCTTCACCCAACTTCTTCACCCAACTTTTTGACCCAGCCTTTAACAATCTCCTTGGTGCTCAAGTAGATGGTTTTCACATAGAAGTAGGAATCCATGAGCGATTCTAGCTCTGGAAAATGGTACATGAGATGATAGTCTTTTGTCAGAAAAGAAGAAAGAATATGTCTATTGGCAATGTTGAGAGTCATAGTATTTGGATTTGCATTGGATAGTATGTAGATGACAATTTTTGCACATGGAAAAGCCGAATCTCTTCATGAAATCACGTGTAACCCTGACTTTTGGACATTGAAATACACCTCTCAGTATTCTAGATCTTCTTTGAAGGTCCTTGTTCAGGAAATTTCATTCACCTTCTGCTATGTGATATTTAATTCCATTAGGAGAGTTTTGAGGTCTAAAATGGGCCTCCTAAGGAAATTATAAAATAAGAGTGGAAATAATAAAATAAGATGAGACTACATCATCAAATTTTAGGGGGAAAAAAGAAAAAAAAACTATTTTTCAACTCGTATTTTCAACTTATATCCCTATGGGTTCACTCAAATTTCGAGCGAAAACACTCGTTGGATGCCGAATTCGATTTCTCATCCAATGAGTATGCATGTTGCATACTTTTGATGGACCCTGATACATGAAAAATGAGAAATACATGAAAACCGTTATTGCAATCACATTTTTTCATGTAGCAGGGTCCATCGAAAGTATGTAACATGGGTAATCTTTGGATGAAGAATTAAATTTTGCATCCAACAAGTACTCTTGCTCGAGATTTGAGTAAAACCATAGGAAGATAAGTTAAAAATATGAGTTGAAAAAGTAGTTTTATTATTTTATTATTTTTTAATCTTTTTACTCGTAATATGGTGAATCATCACCCATGGTTGATATCGTCATCTTTAATCCTATTGGTTCTTATAAAGTTTATTTTCATTGTACAATTTTCTTTAGAGGCCCATTTTAGACCACAAAATTATCCTAATCCTTTTTCTAGAAACGGTTGAATGTCTAAGTAAACTGGAAAGTAAACTATTGTACTCTCAACTTCTTCCTTGGTGATGCTCTTTGTGGTATCCTTTGAAGCAATTATCTTTGGTGCCATGATAACAGTGACTGGTCAAGAGAAGTGCTCAACACCTATAATACCTATAGGAGGAACATGCACTCATGGCAAACATGAATTAGCTTCAACAAATCAACTTACAAAGCAAGATCAAGCAACAACGACATGGACTGATTGGGAAAATTGTGCAATTCTAGAGGTGACAGAGAGAGACTAGCTGAAGGAACTGTGCATTACACAGTCTCAGAAGACAACGATGCAGCTTGAGGCTAGAGACTGTGCAATGTGAAATTCTACCTAGGCAGACTGGGGTGGATACTATGCATTGCACAGTCTCAATGGCCAAGGGTGAGGGCTTGAGCCTTGGAACTGCACAATGCGCAGTTAGATTAGACTAGTATTGTGCATTGCACATTCTCAAAGGTCAAGATGAGAGATTGAGCCTCAGACTTACGTAATGCCCAACTAGATAAGGTGATGCATGGCAAAGTGATGAGTAGATTTGCTCGATAAGAGTGTGGGAAATAAGCAGATATGAGTGATAGTGCATGTTAGAAAGCAGATTTGACTAAATATGGATAGATCAGGGCAAAAAAAGTGCATAATATCAACATGAAAAAGGAAAAACAAACATGCATGGAGAGTCATCGAAACGACAACCACTATCGAGTAAAAACAAGAAAATTGATGCAACACTTGTATAAGGCGAACGATGGACCAAATCAACACTTATGCAAGCTAATATAGATTAAAATTCCAACAACCATGAAAATAAACAAGAAAAACAACACTCACAAAAGCCAAACGACAAAAAGCGACGGAAAAAACAACAAAAGAAAAACTCACCAGGAAAACCGTCACAAACTCCACTGAAGGCACCTTGATCTCCTTGGGAATGCTATAGATCCAAGATCAAATGTACAAATGAGCTCTAGGGGCATCCATTATATAGATCTATACCAATTATGGTTTATGACATGCATGCCTTAAATCCAAGAAAAAGCGACACTTAGTAGAAAGTTCAAAAAATAGTAAGTGTGCCACCTTTAGGGAACAAATTAGTGAATCCCTATTTTCTAGGCATTTTTTTTCTTTTTTCCTTTTTTAGGAAACTTGTATTAACACTGCCAAGAAGGATTGTGCAATTCCCAAGGACTGGACAAATTCTTGACTAAGTGCATTACATAGTTTCTGAGCTCAAGGGATGCTTTGCGCAGTTTCCATCATCAAGGTTGGGCTGCCATCCAAAATTACACAATTGGCATGCTCAAGGTTGGCTTGCCAAGAAGAATTGTAGATTTTTTGGAGGCAACGCTGGCCTACCTTCCAAGATTGCACAGCTTTTGGAGGCAGGCCTAACAATGCTGCAAGGTCAAGTCAAAAGTTAGCTTGTATTTGAAAGATGTCAAACCAGGATCATTGCATCACAAGAAAAGCATGAAAATATAAGTCTTTATCACAACATGAATAATTTACGATAGTAAAAATAATCTCATGTGGACAGAAGGAAGGCTCCAAAATCAAAACATGGGAAAAATTTTTGGAGGATGGTTGTATTAGCTACAACACTTTGCGACACACTGATATAATTCCAAAACTTTGTTTGTGTCTTGTCTCATGCAAAACAAGTATAACTCTTTAGGAAGTATTGTTCAGTTCATTGATCGTCGTAGCTTATTCACTTAGCTTGTGTTAAATATATATTCCTACCATTCTCTTCATCGGTGGCACACTTAAGCAAGCCAAGTCAAACTCAGTTGTTTTGATTAGGGATGAGTATATAGATACACAAGTAAAAAAAATTGTCATAGTCTTGGTTTTCATCTCTAGTGTTGTTTTGTTGCTAGCAGGCCTGGACAGTACCTCGGTGGAGTAATTTCAGGATTATTATTCATGTTCTAGTTTGATGAAATTAAGTGTTTGTAACAAAACCCTAGTAGTATTTTCTAAAGCATAATGTTAGATGTAAAATTCTATGATTGGATTGCTAATATCTAAAGATTTAAGTTGCAATAATGGAATCTAGGGTTTGTGACTCTTGTTGATTGTGAACATAACTAGGTTTAGGTTTTACATGTTCAAAGTTTAAATTTCTTGTTCAAAATATTAAATACTCCCATTATAACTTGAGAACCCTATTTTGATATAGTTGACTTCATGTTTTTGTATATTTGTACTTGGTTGTACTTGTTGTTGAAGATTTGTAGGTACATATTCTTCAAGATGTTAAAGATGTTCATAATTGAAGATGAATTGATAATAGTTATGAGCATGATGGATAAACATGACTGTAAGAATGAAGATGACATATAATATTAATAGATAACATTGTTTCCATAAGAAAGAATGATGTTTCTGAAGAAAATGAAGATTTAAAAGGTTGACACTTCTCCGATGATATGATAAAGAACCTGTAAGAATGAAGTTGTTGATCTCCCTAAATTGAGAGGGAGCTTGGATGAAAGAAAGTGTATATCTCCCTAGTTGAGAGGGAGGGCATAATGTGACAAACTATAATAAAGATCTTAGAGAAAGAATAAAGATCATGGCTGAGTACAGATAGATACTCGTGAGTGAAAAAGTTGTAAACAAGACTTGGATGCTCTGAAAGAAGTGCTAAGGCTAAGTTTGGTGTTGTTGTAGAAGTTAAAGAAGAAACATTACGAAAAATATGTGTTTGGAAATACGATGATGATCTAAGAAGCATCAGAATATTTGAAGACCTCGAACATTTGTGCTACACACACACACACACACACACATATATATTGTGAAAGTTTATTACTAATTGGGTTTGTGATTGTGCGGGATCTCTCCATAAGAAGGTTGAACACTTTTGAAGCATGCTTGGACTGGTGGATATATATGATTTAGTTGATAAGGGGAGAAGAAGCATCTTGGGGCGACAAGATGCTTGGGAGGACATCTAGTTGTCCTATGATGATATCTAGATCTCAATGTAGGGAGGGTATCATTGGTCTTGTGGAGCTCCGACCTTGGATATGATACCTAGATCCCTAGGTTGGTGTTAGAGTTAAAGCTTGATGGCACCTAGAGTGGTTGAAGCTTGAAACACACCTTAGTCCCACCCGGTTAGATACCTTGGTCAAGTATCTAATCTATAGAACTGCATGTGTTGTGACTCTTCGTAGAACATATCACTTTGAGATCACCTTTGATGTTTGTACCTATGTGTATCTGTAATATGAATACCTCCCTAGTTAAGAGGAAGTGTTGAAGAGTGTAACTAGTGTTGGTCTTCATAATTGTATTTGTCAAAAGAAAGAAAAAAAATTATTGTAAAATAAATTTGACTTATTAAAGCATGGGTTTCATGCTTGGGTAATTGGTCAATAGGTCAAAGCCTCCATTGTAGGCTTCTAGGTTTATGTCTTGAGTCATTGTCATTATTATTATATTCTAGACCCTTCTTGGAATCTATGTGGCTAGAAAGAAAAATTATTTTTTACGTAAATTCTCCTCCTCCACCAAGTAAGTTTCCTAATCCTTCAAGTCAACCTCAAACAATTGATAAGTCGGCCTCAAGTGGAGATTCAAACAACTATTAATGGCCTATCATTCGACTTATTGAGGAGAATATATATAGATAAGATTCGATCTGCAAAAAAGGAGTAATGAAGTATGAAATATAAGCAGAAGCGTCTATCATATACCAAGAAGAAAAAGAAGCCAAGAAAAATTTTGAAATTAATAATTTTTAGCCACGTGTGAGTCTTTTTGATAGATTACAGGGCTGAAAAAGTGCAGGAGACCAAATGTTGCATAAAAAGTTAGAGAAGGATCGAAACCCTAGTTTGCATGATGATACTTGACAATTTGACTTGGTAATGGGAGGTTAACTTGGTGGAGTAAAGGAGATCACTTGTCTTGGTCCTGGCAACTTAGTTATCTCAATTTGATTTGAATCTACTAGTGGAAGATTTTGACAGGGTTGTCCCCTCCATTGGGGTTTTGTTAGAGCTTAGTGCCTACATCTTGTGTTCTCTTGTCTTTAAAGTTTTGGAAATTCTCTTAATGATGGAAAAGTAATTAAAAAGAAGTAATAACTAATCACAAGAAATTTTCAAATAAAAGATAAATTGAATTAATAAGAAACCCTAATGCTTCCCTAATGGATTTCTTAGTACACGTTTCAAAATCTTTCACACTAGATACACCTAACTCAATCACATACCAAATCATGCAAGCCATGTTTCATCCTGGACCCACACCAACCATTATGCTCAATATTAATAACTAAATACCAATATACCAATAACCTCTCTACAATCAATCACTAATAAACCAAGCCAAATCTCAACACTAATAAAGTCAAAACTCCTTACTCATCATCACTATCAATACCAAGCCACAAACTGTCAAATTCCAAACCATACATTAAGCTCAAATAAACCTTCAAAGTCCTCTCTAAATATAGGACACAACAAGATCTGTCAATCTCAAACAAATAGAAAATTCAAAGCACCATCATCATGAACCATCAAGCCTCAAGGAACTCAATCAATAACACAATTCTCTCGTAAAGACAATCTCTGCAAAAAAACAATTCTCAACCTCAAAGGGAAAACAACTTTAATAGAGGACAAGCAACAACAAACTCAAAGTAGAAATCCTAAACACAAAAGACTAATAGCAACATCAGATCTATGGGCATTTTTCCTCTGGCTTGCATACACCCTCTGTCATTCTAAAACTATGTCAAAATCACCCAAACTGCCATCATTATGTCATGGACCACATTAGGATCTCCACCATATTTGAATACAAAATATTCTTTGTGCACAAAGGGATCAAAACTCCACTGCAAAAACCTCTATCACAATACAAGTAAACTCAACTATAGGATCTCTGCATATAACCTCTTTCGCACTTATACTGCTAACATATTCACTTATTTATTGTGTTCAAGCATACCGATTCATCAGACAAACAAGGGAAGATGTAAACTTCTCTAATACTATAACAACAAGTTAAAAATATCTCTGCAAACTCAATACAAATCACACAATTCAATCAACAACTCAAGCCAATTAGATCATTGAAAAAAGCAATAAGATAAAGGCTCTACTTTGCACTGGCATACTATCCTCAATTAGATCTCTACATAAACTGATCTTTGTCGTAGGTCAATGTAAACCCTTCTCTATTTCAACATAATGATATAAAGATTATTTAGTGAAAACCCTACATTCAATCAATCCCTCAATAACACATCAAGTGTTAGAGGACAAACAACATACAAATCTCATCATTTTATGTCTCTACCATACATTTCTCAAACCAACATTGTGAAATTTGTATTCAATGATCTCTGCATACTAATCTCTATCCAACCATCTAGATCTCTTCCCTGTAAACTCATCAAAGTACATTCAGTGTAAATAAATACGCACATATGGATCTATGAATATACCTCATTTAAAAATAACCTCTGCAAAAGCATGTTATTGGTAGCTATAAAACATTCAACAGTCTTAATTGGATCTACAAACATTAATAATAGTGCACCTATGATTTATAAACATTCACCCATTTAATTAAAATCACATAAGTATCTTCCCTCCACTAAATCAGATCTTTGGCACCTGCAACTCATTCATTAGTCATTACAAAATACAAATCATAACACAAGTTCTTTGATCTATCTCTTTGTTCTCAAATTAATTTGAATTACAACAGATCTAGGTAGTCACACAACCTGCAATAAGCACATCAAACGAAATTATTTATTAGCTCTTCAAACGATCTTCAAATCTCTGAGATTTGAGTCTCCTCATGCCCTGGTGCACTCATGTTCAAAGACAAATCACCCAAGAATATCTCATCGAACGCATACACAAATGCTCCAACTCGCTCCTCTTTTTATAACCACTTTATCCCAACAATACCACAGGAAAATCAAGGGTATTTGTTGAATGGTATTATTGACCATATCAATTCAACCTTGTGTGAAAAAATTCCAAGGGAGAATCTTTGGTTTCACTCGTGGTTTTTATTGTTCATCACCTACAGGCACAATCCCTAGGATGACTACTAGCTCCTAGAGACTGTAGTTGCTTCCTTTCCATTGGCCTCCCAATAAATGAGAGCCTATAGTCGCTCTGTGCAAGTCTAACTCCCAGCGATTGTAACTTAATTTAGTCTAGAACTTCTCCTTTCAGTACAGAACTTTGACACACAATTCCTCCCACTCTGCAACACCTATGCAAGTATCTATAGTTTTTGTAAGCCTCATTCTCATGTCTAACCAAACCTCTGCCTCTTCTTGCACCAAAATTGTTGGCCAATAGACAATCCATGGAGACATACAAGCAATCCATTTAGACATCTTCTGATGAGATCATAGTGTAGGTTGACATCAAGTACAACATATTAGCCAACAACTTTTACAAGGAAACCCTAGAACTCTAGGTCCTAGAAAGTAGGAGCGCTGCTGAAAATATCAAGTTCTCAAAATCTTATGAAACACAATGTGTAGCAAGATCTAATCAAATGTAACTCCAGATGAACTTGTGAATGAGAAAACATGATGAAATCAATCTATAACTAACCTTCTAGTTGCATATGAAATCTAGGGATTAACAATGGCAACTCAAGAAGAAACCTAAGAGAAAACTGTGAAAATTTCACGACGGGAATCCCTACTGTAGCAACTGATGATATTACTCCTATTTGTTAAATTCCTTTAAACAAATTACTTACAGTTTCCTACGGAAAATATCGTAATACATATATTTTAGCCTTCACTTAATTAAATTATAAGAGGAAACAAGATACTGAGCAAGAAATAAAATACAACACAATAGACACTGTTATTTTTGGACAAATGTCCCTGAAAAAGCACGATGCAGGAAAACCGGTGCAATAGTTCTAATGGTTTATTATTATTAAGCAGTAGCAAATTCTTAATACAACTCTGGATTCCCTCCCGGCAATCCAGTTACATAGAAATACAACTAGCAGAGAAGAATTGCGAGATTACCTCACACTATCACTGGAAATCCTCGTTGATCGAGCCCTAAAATGATTGCCCCCAAATTTTCTGGCTGCCTCTGCGCAGTACCTGTGTCAACCCAACATCAAGCTCTTTGGGGAAAACATCAATTCTCTGGCTAGTCAATTTGTTGCCACCCAGTCTCACACCCCGACTCTCGGCTTCTAAAAACTCGAATTCCCTCTACAAATTTCGGACTCCCTCTTGGCTTCTGTGCTGCCTCCGCGTCAACCCCTCTGGCTCAGCGTTGTCACTGCTAGATTACTCTTTGCCTCTATCATTGCTGGATTACTGTTTGTTATTAGCCAACAAATATGTTGTGTTTGAATTTGAAGCATTTGCAAAGGCCAAGTTGCCTTCGAAAATGGCACCTAGATTTTTCCTGGTGTTTGTCATGATCACCCTTTTTCTGATGAATGCAGGAGATGTGAGGTCATCCGGAAAATTTTTCTTCCTCTCTTGTACAATATTTGTTTGAAGCTCATCATAAGTCAGATTGTACATGTCCCTAACCGAACCATCATCAAGAGGAATAATTTCCTTTTTAGTGCTTGGAATTTTTTCTGCTAGAGGATGGGGAGACATAATGGTGACTTGTTGTGTACTTGGCATCAGGTCAATATCTTGGTTCTGCAGCTCTGCATCATCCTCCATGCCTTGGATTTCAATCAAATCTTCAATCTCTTGAGCGAGCTCCTTGTCCTATGTCTATTTTCTCTCCTCCTCTAGTTGTCGATTATGTTCTTGTTCTTTAGCTTGTCTTCACGTTGTTTCTTCTGTTATTACTTTCCTCCTCTTCTTGCTTCTATATTTCTTCCTCACATCTCTTTTGTTTTCACTCTTCCCTCTACTTCCATTTTTCTTGTTGCACCCTTTGTTTCCTCTTCTTCTCCATTGTTATAGTCGCTCTCATGATGATTAGATCTTTCATGTTGCGGCTTCACTCTCCTACTGAATTGTGCACAAATTTCTTCTATCTCTTCTCGCGCACTAGGTTGCACTCTTCCGATGGTCCTACCCCTAGATTGACTTCCTATTGTGGAGAAACTTGTGAACTTCCTGAAAAATTGATTGGCTCATAGGACTTGGAGGCATTGTAACAATTCTTACATGATTCCTCCTCCGGCGAGTGAAAGGTCTTGCTTAGTCACTGGAAATTGATTCGTGCATAGTGGTCTCTACAAACATTCATGGGATCGTATGGATTGAAGTCCAAAGTACTGAATGAGAAATTTACTGTTGCCTTTCCTTCGGTATCCGTGACTTTCAAATTCTTGATCTCAGACAATCCAATTTTGCATAGGAAGAGTTTGCCAAGATGCTTTCTTTTTCCTGTGCAAGACTGCTGAAAACTTTGTAGAGAGATGATATGCAAGCTCTTGCATGACTAACTTATTAGTGGCATACCTCAATAAAAGATGCGAAGGCTTCTGTCTCTCGAACACCCTGAGGAAAGTGTCATCCAATGAGGCAAACCAATCTATTATCTTTGACATTGCTTCCATTGCCCCATGTGACATGCAAGGTGACTCTTCCTCAAAGATAAACTTGTACAATGGAATGAGGATGAGGTTAGTTAGCTTCTCAAGTACTCCTTTATGGCTACACTCCGAAGGAAGCTTACAATAAGCATAGATGACAAGGTCCCGTGGTGTCAAGTCCAATTCATGCCAGGGAATGCAATGTGTGCGCATATTGCATCCAATAGATAGGCATACATGTAAAATTTGGCTTGCTCACCCTTAGGAGGACTAAGGGCGTTAAACACATGGATCCGCAGCTACTGAGTCAAAAAATCTAACTAGTTGAATGGTTTACCTTCATTCACAACCTAGTCCGGTAAGAAATCCCACTCTTCAGGAAAGGTCTCAGTGCTCTGTTGGCCGCAGATTCTGCAACATAAAACTATCAAGAGTTGATGGACCCTTCTGAGATATTTTGTCATGTATGTGTTGTTGGGTGTCTGATGGAAGTTTTTTGGCTCTTTCACCCAACCTTTAACAATCTCCTTGGTGCTCAAGTAGCTGGTTTTCGCATAGAAGTAGGAATCCATGAGCGATTCTAGCTCTGGAAAATGGTACATGAGATGATAGTCTTTTGTTGGAAAAGAAGAAAGCCTCTGTCTATTGGCACTATTGAGAGTCATAGTATTTGGATCTGTATGGGATAGTATCCAACTGACAACGTCTGCACATGGAAAGTTGAATCTCTGCATGCAATATTGTGTAACCTCGTCTTCTAGACATTGACATACACCTGTCGGACTTCCAGATCTTCTTTTAAGGTCCTTGTTTAGAAGATTTCATTCACCTTCTGCTATGTGATATTTAATTCCATTAGGGGAGTTTTGAGGTCTAAAATGGGCCTTATAAATAAATTATAAAATAAGAGTGGAAATAATAAAATAAGATTAAATTACATCATCAAATTTTAGGGGGGAAAAAGAAAAAACTAATTTTCAACTCGTATTTTCAACTTATATCCCTATGGGTTCGCTCAAATTTCAAGCCAAAACACTTGTTGGATGTAAAATTTGATTCCTCATCCAAGGAATACCCATGTTGCATATTTTCGGTCGACCCTACTACATGAAAAATGAAAAATACATGAAAAATGTGCTTGTAATCACTTTTTTTCATATATTTATCATTTTTGTATACAAGGGTCCATCGAAAGTGTTGGATACCTATACAATTAAGTTTCATATTTCATGATTGGAAAATTCAAATGCCAAATATGCTTTGCTTTGCTGGTACAAAGATCCCATATTTCAAAGGAAAGGCAAGGTGTGTACATGCCTTCATATCTATTAAATTTTGATGGATGGTCCAAAAGTCTAATCTGGATCATGCCATGTTTCAATTTTTCTATTGTAGAATAGAGAAAGAAATCTGTCCAAACTATTTAATCTTGGCAGATCAGTTGTTAGGCAGAGAAACTAAGGTTCCCAACTGCTTAATCTGGGGCCTTGGAAGAAATAAGGGTAGTGCTAGATAGGAAATCAAAGGAAAAAGCCAATGGAAAAGAAAGGGCACATAAAGGGTCTGCAAGTCCAAGTGCACCCTCCAAGAAGAAACAAAAAATGCTAGGCCAAATAGTTGGGTAGGTAGATGGGGTTGCAGAAGTGGTGTTCCTTCCAAGTTGCATTTTTCTAATCAAATAAAAGGAAAAGAACATAAGGGAGCATGTCTAACTTCCCTTTTCTCTTTGTTTATCACTCATTACTAACATCCCTTCACCAGTTGTGATTATGAAAGAATTCAAGGTTTTATGTTGGTCCTTATTGCCTTTAGAAGCCACATTTCTTGTGTAAAGTTCTTTTCATTTTGATCTACTCTTTAAACTAAGTTATTTTCAAGAAACCTTAGTAATATCACTCCTCATTCACTTTCTCCCTCCATATTGACCTCTAACTTTTATTATCTAGCTCCCTACGTTTCCCTTTCCCTACTATTATAAGACCATGGTGTATAAATCCTAAGCATTGTATAAATACCCCCTCCTTGGCATTATAGCCATATGATTCACTACTAGGGAATTGAATTAACACTTGGTTAAGCTCAAGAACCCAAGCCTTACCTTTTTGTCTCCATCAAAACTCATTCTACCTAGCCAACCCTTCATTTTGCCCTAAAAACCTTGGAAAAACCCCTTTTGCACCCTTATACCTGCTCAAAAGAAAAAAATGCATGAAAAACCCACTTTCTCCACCTTATCCTAAGGTTGGGACCCATTTTCTCCTTCATATGAGATTTCATAAAAAACCCATTTTACCCTAAGTATTTATGGTATGCGCACCGTTATGAAAATACATTGGAAAAATCATGCAAAACGCAAATATTTCCAAAGTCCCGCCCGAGCACAGATCCCATCAAAATTAATTTTTTAATCCCCGCTCGACGCCATATCACCCGTGCAGATCATCGGCCCGATAACCGTCCGATCAAGCCCTTTTTATCCAATGGCTGACGTTGATATCGGACTGACCCCGACGTCCGGACGATATCATCCCATATCTGTTAGTCGCTGACGTCAGGCCGGGTCTACTCGTCGCCTCCAAGTTCTATCGGAGCCCCCTCTGACAGATTCCCTTCCGTATAAGAGTCGGTTCGATATTTCGCCACCTGTCTGCCAGTGTCAGCGCTCCCTCACTTCCTGCGTCAGCACCACAACCGCGCGCCCCGTCCACCATTGCTCCACCTGTCTGCCACCTCACTACCCCCGTGGACCGGTCATAGGCCGCCACGTCACCTGATGACATCATGCTGACGTCATCCGACCCTGACCCACCTGGTGACGTCATGCTGACGTCATCCAAAAAAGGCGCGAATGACCCAAAAAAGCCATATTTTGTCAATTTTCGCGTTCTTTTCTCACTTTTGGAAAAAACGATTGTTTCGCTCTCTGCATGCGTTTTACGACCATTTTTCACCAAATTGCTCAGAATCAACCAGGAGACCTCCGCGCGCCTACCCACCTACATTGGTGACCCGACACATCGATTTACCATGTATTTCTCCATACAAGTCTTCTCCAAACCTGGTTTTTCTCTGTAATAACAAAAAAGCTCATTTAGAGTACAGAAAACGCATAATTCACCAGAAAATTACATGAGCCCAGCTCCCACTTGAAAAGCTAACGGTCGAAATTCATTAGCCGAGCCATTTTGACTGAACTTTCATTGAAAACCTTCATTTTTCGTTCGCGCAGTCGTGAACTAAAACCCATAACCTTCATTCAATTATTGAGAAAGGTCTGTTAAAAACTAGAAATTTGCCTTCCTAAGTGACTAAAACAATATTTCAATTGTTGTAACTTACCCTGTTACCCTTCAGTTTTCAATTACCTCTTCACTCAGACAGCGTTCTTTCCTATTTTTCAGTCGAAGAAACAGAAGTCCATTTGCAAAACACAATCTAAGTAACCATGGAGACTCCAGTTGCACCAGTTGCCCTCAATGTTGCTCCCTTAAATGCCCCTCGGAGAGAATTGGAGTGGCAAGATTTGGCAGACTTGGACTACCAAATCTCAGAGGACTCGTCATCAAAAAGCAAGTTCCACCTCCACCTGCTGAATGAGATTAAGGCCAAACATGAGGATGGGACAGACATACTAGGCATTTGGGATTCCTTCCTCCCAATTTTCAGGCTCTCTCAGGTCAACCAATTCCCTGACCTGATTAATCTGTGTGTTGTCTGCTATGGCCCCATTCAAAGAACTGTGCTTGACCCTTCAGGCTCAGTGGTATTCTACATGACCACTGAGGCCATTAGAGAGATGCTACAGTTCAAGACTCAGAAGAAATTGGTCCCCTTGTCTCTATTGGATTTGATAAACCAGGGAGCTAAGATGCTAACAGATGCACAAATCATAAAGCTCAACCAATTGTTCATTAAAAACTCTGACACTGTGTTGTACCCTCCAATTTTTTATGGCTACCTCAATTAACTGGGTGTACACCTTGTAGACATGATCAGTTCCATCTTGGGGTACAAATTAGTTGAATTTATTGATGAAACTGTACTAGTGATGATGACTATGTTTTCCCCTGGCAAGAGTCCAATCTATTATGATTATGCCACATACATATCAGATAAGATGCATGAGCAGTTTTTGAACCTGTCAAGAGAGAAGGTGTTCAGATACACCTCCTACATCTACCACCTCATTCTATATTATCAACATGAGAAGTTCTCCTTCATTGTTAAGAGAACAGATGCGCAAGGCAATCCAAGGTCAGTAGTGTACTGGACCTCAGTGTTTCATAGCAGAACTTACACTCCATACACCTACTATGAATTCATAGACCTCTTCATCCACCCAGCCATGTCTTTATTCCTAAGCTCACCTCCTCCAAGACTAACTGATGAGATGCAGAGAATCCTGCAGTTATCCAAGGTGTACAGCATTGGGGATTAGTACTTTTACCAAAACTACACCGTAATCAGAATATATGGGTGTGAGTTACCCCCATACAGATTGCCCAAGTATGTGCGCATGAGACTATTTGCCCTTGAATATTTCAGGCAATTTGGGAATGTTGATATGGTACACTTTGCATGCAAGGGCAAGAAGGCACAGCTAAAGGTAAAAAATCAATTGGGCCACCTTGTCTTGAACAAAAGGGAAGGCTGGAAAAAAGCTGATAGAAAGCTAGAATGCCTTGGCCTGAAGACTAGCTTCCTTTGGAAACCCTATGACCCTAATCATTCCATATCATTCAGAAGGCTCAAATATAAGATCTCTAGCTATGACCATGTGAGTTTTCCCCACATTGAAAAATTTGCCAACCAACCAAAATGGAAAAGGGGCACACTGGAGGAACCGGTCACACAAGAAGAACTGAATGAGAGAGCTAGAAGGCATCTTCTGAAATTGGCTGACTTGGAATCTCCTCCACAGGTATTCACTCTGCCAAAGCCTCAAACAGGAGCAACTGCCTCATCATCTACAGCACATCAAGAGGCAGTCCAAACCACAAGCCAAGCTCAGAGGAAAGGCAAGGAGAAGGACATGGAAGAGCAACAGGTACAGCAGGGACAGGTTCAACCACCCCAACAGGTACAGCAGCAAAAGGAGCAACAAGTACAGGGGGAACAGACAGTAGAGGCCCCAATGGCCACACAACAATAGCCAACACAAATGGCACCCCCCAGGCAAGATTCAAGGATTGATTCTTCCGTCCTCCAAACCCCTCAAAGGGGGAGGACATGAACAGAAAAAGAGACAGAGAGACTCCCCTCACTGCATCACCAACTCAAGGGGAGAAGAGGCAAAAGATAAATCCTTTCTCTGAAGAGGAAATTCCAATGGGGCAGACTTCAGGTACAGGCCTGCCCAGCATGGAGGCCTCAGCCAGCTCCTTCCAACAAGAGCAAGACAGGGCAGCAGTGGGAGAAGTTAGCTCCTCAGGACAAAGGAGGGAAGGTGAGAAAAGCATTAAGCAGCAATTTAAGGACATCAAAAGCAGAAATGAACCGTTAAAGCTGCAACTATATAATCACCTATTGAAAATGGCCCCTACGAACCAGCAAAGGCTCATGTCTGCATATGATGCACATGAAGGAAAAATGATCATGAGCCATTTTACACCAATAGTGCAACAACCACAGTTAGCTGTAGATTATATCAGGACCAACCTGGAGGTCCTGTCAAAAGACATCCACCCAATGGATCAAATAGAATTGCACAAACAAACGGGTGAGATGGTCTATGCCACATTGGCAGATAAAACCCTGGTGAACTATAGGCTACAAAATAGCCTGAATAACACAACTGCATAACTTGAGCTGGAAAGGGCTTCCTCTCAAGCTAAAGACAATAGGATCAAAGCTCTGGAGGGAATCATAATAGAGCTTGGACATGATCCTAAAGATGTCAAGGCAATGCAAGAAATTCTGAAGCTGAGGGATGCTGATATGGCAGCATTAAGAAAGATGTTAAAAATACCAGCAACTCTTCATCGTCAAACAGAAGAGATTGCCCAGCTCAGGCAAGATAAGGATGCAGCTGCTATACTGATGACATTATACAAAGAGCTCATCCACACCCAAGAAAAGCTGCAGGAATCAGAGGCTACCCTGCAAGCAGCCTTATAGCAAAAGGAGGCAGGGCAAACCTCACAACCTCCTCCAGAAACAATAAATCTTGAGGAAATCCCTCAAACCACTGCCCCTCCCAACCAGCAGGTACAACAGGCAGCACCATCCACCTCAGCACCAACAACAGAGCAGGATGAAAGCCTTGACATGCAAAAGCTGAGAAATGAAATTCAAGTCTTGGAGTCTCAGATGTCAGAGCTAAATCAAGCCAAGGGCAGTCTGGCAAAAATAAATGAGAAATATGACAAGTCCAAGCAGAATGTGGCTGAAAGAGAGAGGGAGGTAAAGGCTCTTAAGAAAAGAATAACCGAGCTGGAAAAAGAGCTCACACTGGACAAGGTCATATCTGAGCTCAAGAGGGTCCTGTGGGGCAATATTGGCCAGTCTATCACAGATCAGTGGGAGTATATTGAGGCCATCCATGAGCAAATAACACTCATTGGAAAAGCACACAGAGAGATACAACGGGCAAGGGCATCTCTAGGCAGTATGCCTGAGATTGCCACTAGAATGATAAACATGCTAAACTACAGGACAAGCTCCCAGCTCATCAAAATGGGAATTGGAAACAGGACGGAGACCATCTCACTAATCAAAAGGGTCCTGACATGAAGAAACCTGATTCAGACCCTGGAAAGAAGAACCCAGGATATGCAAGCAGATATCAACAAATTCCAGAACAGGTTCATGGCATTACAGAACAGGGGTCTTCCTAGCCTGCTGGAGCCATCAGGAAAGTTGCTCTCACATGAAAAATATGCTAAGAGAGTGAACACTTTTGCTGGAAATCAGATTTCAGAGGCAGCTAGTTCATCAGCAGAAACAGGACCAGTAACAGGGCAGACCCTCTTCAACAGGGTAGAAAGTTTATTTTTTATTATGAATGAAATCACACACTTGTTTGATGAGCCTCCCCATTTTTACAAGTACACAGAGGCAGATGAGACCATGGGGTCAATTTTGAGGCATCAATTACCTACACCGAATGTGTGGGAAAATTTGATACAATTGCTGTTAAATCAAAGTCAATAATTATGTTATTATTTTTGAAAATGTTCAAAGTTTTCATACACAGGAATATAAAGACACATCAGAAGGTATGCAGAAAAGAGGCTGAGCCAACTCAGCACTAGTATTCGGCCACCACAACAGCACTAGCAGTCACAAGTGACAGGGCCGAGAAGCTACAGGAGGACAGAGCTGCACAGACACGTCATTCAGCAGTTATAACAAAGCGCTCAACCGACTCCGTGAGCTCCAAAGGTCAAAGTGTTCTGACAGGAATTAAGAGCCTTTAATGTTTCATTAAAGATTGTAAAAACTTTCTATCTGCAATCTCTGTACGAGTTAATGAAAACATTTTCCCTCTCAGATGACTCAATGCCTGAGATATTTTGTATGAGACTGCTATATATTCCCCCTCGCATTTGTTAGCAGGGGTTGGACATTGGATGTAAGAAATCTTTCATATCTATTCTGCTCCTCTTCTACTGTAATTCTCAGAGAAATAATACAAAGGATGATGGAATCTCCAAAGCTCTATGTTATTTGATCTTGTCTGGTGCTTGGCTGAAAGTTGCAAGATTCCTGCGTATCTCATGACTCAATAAGTTTCTCTTGTAACTCTTTTGTTATGTGTTTGTTATCTTTCACATATCTTTCATGTTTTCCATGTTTAACAGTTAATAGCAAGGAAAAAGAATAGTTCCAGGACTTAATCACAGATTACCCTGAACTCAATCTAAGCTATTGTGAATGTCTTTTCTTCAGTTATAGTAATGAAAGCGTAATTCTTAAATGCTACCATTTCACACTATATCATCACAGTGATTTATTATTTCAGGAATTCAAGTTTGCTCCTGAGGAATACATCCCTTTCTCACATCCCAGCTTAGTGAAAAATTCTTAACTGCTTTTCACTGGTTCTTTACACTCCATAATCACAATTTAAAGTTTGTTTCATGAAGTATCTAAATGGCCCTGTAACTCCAGCTGCATCAAACTCAAGATTTCAAATAACCAACAGCCACAGACTCCATTGCCCAATGGATTAATTTTATCTACAGAACTACAACTTTAAAGTTTTAGAAAGACACCCTCCCAACCAAACATAAACCAAAACCTCAATTTCATAACTAGCCTAAAATTTCCATAGAACAGAGACAAACCTTAAAGAGAGAGCCCTCTCTGATTACAGCTGGGCTAGAAGGTGTAATCCAAATATTGGTTAGTGGTTACCCCGGCCGTATTCCCTTGGGAGTCATAGGGAACAACCTGGGTGTTAACATGCTCCTTCAATTTTTTCCTTGCACTCCATTGCTTTCCTTTGCTTTTCCCTTGCTTGCTTGTTTGTGTCCAAGTTCTCTCTCTCTCTCTCCTCTTGGAGTTCAATTTCTGAAACTAATCAAAAGTTGCCAACTATTTCTCATATGTCTTTTTATCATTGATGTTTGGTGTCTCTTCCTTTCCTTTTCCTATTTTTTCCTTTTTTCCTTTATTTTCTCTTTAATTTATCTTGCATGCATATTCTTGTCTCTTCATCTTCCTTTTCCCCTATTTTCCTTTATTCCTTGAGTTAATTTCCATTTAATGCCTTTTTCCTTTTTCCAATGCCAATGCCAATTTCCATAGCCATTGATTAACCTCAAGCGATACCCACTATTTTTTTTCCCTCAATTTAGTTTCGAATACATGTCTCATGACCTTGATCTTATTTTTTCCTTTAAATTGTCCTTCCAATTACATGGAAAATCAACATAGGGTTGTTACACATCATAAGGTTACCATCATATCAATAGAACATCAAGAAGTGATGACATGAACACATGGATACATAATATTTTATGTTGAAACCCATATGGAAGAAACCATAAGTTCTTCTTATTTTTATTATTCAATTCATTACATAGATTTGTAGGCACCAGGCTGCTATAGGTTCCCACCCACAAAACATGCAAGTTGCTACTTGTAATAGGCTACAACTTGATTAAGGTGCCAACCTCAAAAACATGCAAGAAACAACATAGTTAGGCTACTACCTAATAGAGGAACCAACATCGATTATGAAAAAGCTCCAAATTTCTCTAGGATTGAACCTAACTAAGGCTTCAACCTCAGTGGAGGGAACCACCTCCTTCTTCAAATTCTTATGGAACGTTTTTGAAAATATTTCAAATTGGATCCACCTACTCTTAAAAGCCTTTAAATTCAATATTTTTTTGTATTTGTGTTATTGAATATATCCAGTCATACCCTATCGACACTTTTCCTCAACATTCTCATAAATCTATTCATATAAACCTCACCTTGGAACCTATTTCTACCATATACTCAAAGCCATTGAAACCTACTCATAAGCTCTCAAACCACATAACTGATACTTTGTTCATAAAAAATATATCAATGACAATTTTCATTTCTTTAAACATATGCACAAATCAACCCTAATCACCATGCCTCTTCCAAAATCTAATTTGGCCAAAAAATGAGCCCAAAACCCACCAAAAATCATATAAAATATATATATTAAATTAAGGGTTCTACAATTTCCCTTTTTTGGATGCACTTACACAAAATTTCCAAATTTTTGTGATTAGTTCTATAGAAGAGTCTTTTCATGGACACTTAAACATTATACAAAATGACAATGATAAACAATAAAACAAACTTTTTGACCTGACATCCGTGAGGACTCGAACCTAGGTCTCGATGAACATAACACTAGTCTATACCAAATGGGCCATATAATGAGGCTTGTAATGTCACAATCCCAATTAACTTTTGTTATAGTAGAGCTTGACTCAATGGTAGAGGTGTGATGTCTAATCTAATTGTCACCCAATATATAAATATATATGTTGTTGGCTATACAAAATGGTGATCATAACTTATCTTGTTATACGAACATGTCATGGTCATGCCATAGTGGTGGCTTTGCTCACTATGCATGTCAAGTGTTGTTTTTCCAACTAAACTCACAAAAAGCATGCCTAATTATATCATGGCAACCCAACCCATTCTTCATGTCAATATTTTATTTCCCAATCTATCTCACCAAAATATTTCCCAATCACATCGCAATGACCCTACCCACTATGCACATCAAGAGTTTATTGACCAATATGATGTGAATGAAATTTGTCATAAGATATGCCACCAATCATCACTATATATATTTGGTCATCATACTTTCATATGTTTTGTCGTTACCACTATAAATATATACATGCCTAGTTATATGTAGGCATAAATTAGACTCCCAACATCTCACAATCTAGAACCAATGAGCTATAACAATGGAGCCACAAACATATTAGAATCATGAAACCATCTGTCTGAACTTCTGCAAAGGTTAACTATAGATTAAATCAAGCATAAAAATGAATACCATTTCTCCTCATTGCACGAACAAAACTCAACATCCAACTAAAATGAACCAGGATATAACCAGAACAATAAATAAACCAAAAACTCTATGTCAATTGTAATCTTATCTTTCATTCCAACCACAAAAATTGATTGTTGTTCATGCAATTATATTTTTTATTCAATTGATCACACACACACGCAAAAATAACATAATATATATATATATATATATATATTGTTGGATAGTCATGGAGTTATGATGAGCCATCCATAAAAATAGAGGATGCGCCTAGAAATTTGGAGTTTAAACATATTTAATGAAACTAACCTTTGACCCTTGGCTCTTTAGCCCATATGACCATATCATGTACCCAATCTCCAGGGGTCAATGGCCATTTTCCCTGTGATTTCATCATGACATCATCGTTCCACTTGTCGGCCTATGAGGGGTGAAACATGTCACCCATTTTCAGGTCTTTCACAAATCAAAGTGTGCAAAATATTTATGCCACATGGCAGCCCCTAGTTATGCCATGTCACCTTGATGATGTCATCACATGATGTTTCATGCCACATTATATACATAACCAAATCATGTCTTGTGATCATCTGTCATGTGTCTAGGTTGCCACATCGTCACGTCGAGCCAATCAACATGTGCCAAGTCTCAATTTTACATGTCATTATATTGAGCCAATCAAAGCTCCCCAAGTTTCAATATTCCAATTCATCGTATCGAACCAATTGAAACTCACTGTGTCAATCTTCCAAATCATCATATCGAGCCAATTTGAGCATGCCAAGTGGCAATCCGCTAATTCATCATATCAAGCTAATTCGAGCATGTTGACTATCGATCTCATGAGGTCCCTGTGGTGGGGTGGGACCCATTAACGTAGGTGCAAGTTAGCATTCTTATTATTGGTCAAATATTTATCCAACCATAACATTCATTCGATCAGTGAAGATATGATGGACATTTAATGTTGTTAAAATTTGTGCAAGTATAGCCACTATCCATCATTAATCTCAACCACTGAACTATAGATCCATTTAGAAGATACACACTTGTAATAAAGGTATTAATATTTTGGGCTTTTTCCCTATAATTTTGGGCCTTCAGTAGTTTTTATTTTCAAATCACCATAACTTTTCATCTCAAACGAATTTTTTAGAATGGGATATCCTATTGGAAAGATATCGACAGGGACTATGCAACTATGATTTTTATTGGATCATTAGGGCGTCATAACCTTTTTAAAATCTAAATAAACTTCAAGCATCCTTTGACCTCACTTGATGATATTATGCAAGATGTGTAACTATCATACTACTTCCTTTGACCCTTGAATAATATTTTTGTTGTCTCATACATCCCCTTTGACATAATTCACACTTGTCATTAATGAAAACACTATGCACAATAATATATCCCTTTTTCTTTGATGGAAATAACCCCAAACATTTATCCTCATTGATGTCCATAAACTAAGCCTGCATATATATCAAACTCCCCATATCATGGTGTTGAATACTTCCCCAATCTAACTGTGAAAATGCTTCCTTCATTCTTTCCTTTTTTTTCTTCCCTCATTCTTTCCTTCTTTCAATTAATTTCTTTTCATTCTTCCATCCAATATTCTTATTCCTTGTTCTCAAATTCAATATCTGTATCTATGTATACATTATCTCCCACTTTGACATCAATGGAAAAGAGTCACAATTGTCTACCACAACTACCATACTCATGTGTGAACTTGATCTCATGGAGTCTACTTGTCTGCCATTTTTTTCAATGTCTGCATCTTATAAGTGTCGGTTAAAACTTCACAAAATTCTTCTTGAAATATTACTTTTCATGTATGATTGTATGTACCTAAAATAATCCCCCCCGTAATATCATGTTTCCATCCTACTACTAATCACTAATAGAATATTCTGCCATTCTATGACCTAACAAAATCTTCCCTTGAGATCATGTACTTTCCTATGGACCTGGTCAATGTATTCCCCTGAGGCCATACTTCTCTTACGTTTATTCCACTTCATATAATAGTACTTTCCTATTATCTATCGCTACTAAGATATTATCATCAATTAACCCTATGTAATCTTTCCCTATCACTTTTCACATGTTGCTCCCATATTAAGCTTCTAATTCTACCTTCATAGGTTTGCTTATTCAAGTTTGATTCAACAAGTATTACTCTTGAATAAGCCTTCGCAATGCGATTATATCTGAGGGGTCAGATCTAACCAATTTTCTTCCTGTCTTATCCTCCATCTTGTAGAATTAATCCTTTGATTGATAGGAATTCCCTCGTGCCATATCAAGTTGAGTCTATAATCTTGTGATATATGACATTCATTTTGACATATATAAAATTCAACATTTGGCTTCAATAATTATAGATATGGATGAGTTATTGTTTTGATATGGTCCACGTGCCTCCATTTAGGCACATGATCATATCATTTATGCCTGACTGTATCATATATTCTACAGTCCTACACTTTGTGACCAAATTTTGTACATGAGAAAAAATAACGATAGACTTACTTTAATACCTAGATGCATAAGGTGACCTTGATATTCTAAAGTTGTTCCTTGGAGGGGTTTCATTCATTTGAGTTATGCTTGTGCTTCAACCCCTATCACACCTATCTCTGGTTGTACACTTTTATGTATCATACTTTCCCTTTTTGTGGTTTCCTCCCTTACACTTTCTTAGTGCACCATCATACTTATGAAGTTTAAGGTGAAAATACAGGTGCATACCTCTATCAACCTAAGTAGAGTGAATATGAGAATCAAACACACTGAGTGCAATGTGACAGCTAGCAACTTACCCACCACCACTCGCAACAGATTGAAAGTAAGTAGTTCCAGCACTGGTTGATTGAGTTGGCCAAGTAACAATTTCATTTTCACTCGTAGAAGGAGAAAAGGCCAATACCTACTCTAATACTACTTTTGGATCTTTTATGGAGACTCCTTGTCATGGAAGGTCTCCTTCTTACATTCTGGCTTCCTTCAATTTGTGAATTTTGTTGTTTCTCAACATTATTTCAAGATTCAGTGAGATTAACATTCTTAGGTTGATTCCTCTGATGCTTCGGATCTTCAAAATATTTTCTACTAGATACAATGTATGTCTAATCAATCCTCTTGGGATGATCTTCATTTGATGTTCTTGGGGGACCATTCTTCTTGGGTGCTTCAAAACCTTCTTGATAACCAATACTTGTTTTAATGAGAGGATACCTTTGCATGCTAATAATGTGATCTAAGGATTTATTCCCTTTGTGAAACATGTATTTAGGCTGCTCCAATTCTTCTATCAAGAGGACAACCTCCTCCTCTAGTATTTCACAAATTTTTTCTGACAAAAATTCCTTTACCATTTTTGCTTCTTCTAGTTTAACTTTGAGAGAAATAATGATGTCTTCATTTAGATTTTTATTTTTAAGTTGTTGTATTAGTTGGACTTCTCTCTTTATGAGGATATTTATTTCCTTCAATGCACTTCTAAGTTTCCCTTCATAATCTATTTCTGCTTCAAGTTATTATGTTTCAATTGTAAACAATATTTCGCCCCTTTCATCATTGATCATATGTTTATTGCTTTTGTTGTCACTTTGTTATTTTGAGTAGAGATTTCTTGTTCTTACTTTCTTTCTTCTTCTTTTGATCCTCAGAATTCAATCTTGACTCATCATCACTATCATTCATTTTGTCATAAGGACATTTAGAAGCATAATTTCCTATCCTTCCACACTCAAAGTACTTGAAAGGGAGCTTAGCTTTCACTAGTAGAAAATGATGAAATTAGTGACTAAGTGACTAAAAGGGTTAGTCACCACAACTTTTCCAAGTGAAATACTACCAAAAATTAGAAATATTAAGAGACCCAACTAAAAATGACTAACATAAATGAATAATTTAGTCTCGAGTTAAAATATACGACTAGCTAATAAGTAATTCTAATGAAAATGACTAACATGAATAACTAATTTAATCTAGGAACAAACATATGACTACCTAATAAGAACTAAAATAATATGAATTAGTTGTTTATGTTAGTCATTTTAATTGTGTCACTTCAACAATCTAAACTTACAAGTGATAGGGGATTCAAAGGCTTTTATAGAGTAGACAAAAGGTTATACTTACTTATACACTTCTTTATTGGATCAAAGGATGATTAGAATTATGGAGCTTATTAGAATCTTTAGGGTTATATCATTTGATCACATTCATAGTGAATTAAATTCAAAGGTTAACAAATTATTGAAAATGGGAGTGAGCCAACACCTCTTTTTGCAACACGACATGATCACCTAGCTTGGGCCACACCCGCCCTTAACATCACCAAATATTTACCTACAGAGTTTCAAGTCAGTGACCTTAACACCATGAAATGCCTTAATAATCACCTTGTCATCACCTATTCTATGCCCGATGGACATAAATTACCACTAATAATTTTAGATAATTTACTTCTATTTAGATGACTTATAAATTTTAAATAAAAATAATTGGTTCAATACCATAACCTCCCCTCCCTACTTTCATCCATTGTATATGAAAAATCTTAATTACACCAAAGGTGTCCCTTTTTGAAATTGTTCAGGCTAAGCATTGTCTAATACCTTTTCATCTCCATTTGACATTTGTCATGATGTACACCCATGACATCTGTATGATTCTCACGATTGCCATTGTTATCAACTGAATTTTGATGTCGAGGACTATTGGGAGACTTTCTCATGCATGTCGGATAAATTCTTGGTATATCTAGTTTATGGGATGTTGGATCTACTCTTTTTGTTATAGTAATAGTCGCTAGTTTGACCATGGACCTAGTCCAAATTACTTCAACAAATTATGGCTTTAGCCCGGTAAGAATAATGGAATAGGAGAACAAAATTATGTAAAACTATGAAAAGCAACAATCATCCACAAGCATTATACAACTCTTTAAAAAATTCTAACTCACTCGAAAATATCAAAAATAAATAAATATCATACTTTTTTATTATTAAAAATTACTAAAAGTACATTCTTTATGTTAATTTTTTAATTTTTTTTACGCAATTTCTTTAAAAAATGTGCATTTTTTTAAATACTTGAATCTTTAAACCACAAATCAGTTCACATAGTTAAAAAGAAAACGCCATTAATGTTTGAAAATAAAATTACATATTTTACATAATCAATGTTCATTTCTACAAAAATACATTAATTCTAATTTAATTTCATCTATAGCAGTAAAATATATTATCATAAGATAATATATTAAAAGTTAAATATCATTTAAATTCTTAAAAATTTATAATTCTATTATAATTCCCTCCTGCCCCCAAAACTTCCATAGGAACAATTCCCACCATTAAAATTACCCAAAACCTTGTTACCGATTTTATAGAGCATGCAGTATGCAAGGATGAATTTGAAGTGGGCACTAAAGTAAGACAAATGCCCTATAAACACATGTACCGCTTTGTTTGAATTCTTCCGTGGCTTGAAATGCACAATTCTTGTCCAGATTGTCGATATGATATGCCCACAAATGATCTGGAGTAAGAGAAAGCTAGCTCCGATGGGAAAATATCTCCATGGGTTAGGAATTCTGGCGGCACATGGGGTTCAGAATTCTGGCGACACATTGGATGTGAAAGGTGGAAATCTTGATGGGTTTTCTTCACGGGGTATTTTGGGAACATCAAATAACAATAGTAAAGAATCTTTCAGGCCTGACATGACCTCTGGAAATACCATAGTTGATACAGTTAGTATTGCCCCAGATCAATGAGAAACTTCTAGTGGTGTTGTTGTTGTTATATTTCTTGCCCATGAAGCAGCTAATTTTTTTGTTGCTATATTTCCTACCCACAAAGTAGCTAATGTCAATGGTAGCGTTAGAGGGACAAGCAAGAACTTCAAGGTATCTCCTGTGGGGACATTCATGGATTCCTTTTCAACAACTCCATAAACTCAAGCTGAAACAAGCTCCAGTCTGACAGACAATGGAGATATTGCTTCTAGTGGACCAAACGAGGGAAATGATGTTAAGGGGAACGCCTTAGCTACTGTAAGGGCAAAGGATGATGGTGATACTCTTATGTATGAAGAAAGAGAGGGAGAATTGGATTGATGGTTTGTAACTTATATCACACAACTGTGGCTATATAGGTTTGAGCATTTTTAGAGGTATGGTTTTCAGGTCATTCAACCATACGTAATCATTTGGAAAGGACATTACATTCCTCCCTTCTCAACATTGTTTTCCCTCCAACAATCTAAAACCTACATATCAATACCAAAATATCAAATATGCTTGTAGAATTCTCGAACACAATTGAACCTAGCATCATTGTCACACTCTTCCATACCATGAAGAAATCCACTATGATGTAAACCACCCCTCATAAAAATACGTGGTTCCCAAGGACACATTTGAATACTGACATTTCTATTATCTGGAAACTTCATCTGAATATTTGTTTCATTTCTCTGCAACCTAATATTGTACCCACATTACAGAAGTAAATTATAAATCCTGTAAGTTATGAATTCACACTTCAAAGGATAAAGTACCCTCTCCTAAGTTGATGTATAAAATCTCTTATGCAAATAATCCTTCCCATCGTAAGGGAAACCAAACTTCTCTTCTAGAAAAAATCCTATTGTGGCTAGCCATTTCCCTAGTTGTTATCAATAGATTGGATCCATTGTCAACCCTATAACTTTACCATCAATGGGACCACTAGTTAAAACCACTAGTTCCTCACTTAAATTAGCAAAGGATAATGTTTTTGTAGTCCCACCAAGTTTATTCTCCTCAAAATTAGATAGTGTAGGTGCATTTTTTAATACAAAAATAAATGTATTAGCATCTATAATTCCAAAATCATATGAAGAATGTAAGAAGTTGTTCCCTATATTTTGGAACATGTGTTAAAGAAGATAATGGAATTACAAAAACACTTATTTGTACAAGCAACTGTACTAGTATATGTCTTTTAACCAACTCCCCACATTAGGGATCAACTGAGTGTACAAGCAATTGTAGTGTTACTGGATTTTATAACGAACCCCCCATAATGGGGATCAATAGACCAACACACCACCCAACAATAATTCTAGTCACAAAGCCAACAATAATACCTAAAACAAGATATCCATAGGGTTCTAGGAAAAAACCAAACATTCCCTTCTTTTCAATCAAAAATTGGAAACAAACTCCACAAAAAAAAGCAATAGGAAAAAGAGTGGAATAATGTAATCCATTAGTGACCTAAGAAAATGTCGACCAACGAATTTGTTAAAGATAGTGAAAATTGGCCATGTTAAAATAAAAATTACTTCCCACCAAATGTCAAAATGCATCCACCAGTTCAAGTAGACAAGTAATTGTAGCGTGAAAGGTGACTACTCCCCAATAGCTCACCCATTCCTCCTTGGAAGGCTTATCAATGTTAGGCATATTATTAGCTAATGAGTCTCTCCAAATTTCCTTTGGCAATAATAAGCCAACAAGAGAACTTGGAACAAACATAAGCATTGTCTAGAAAGAATGCGCATACCGATTCATAGCTTAATTTGACACTAGCAATCTCAAGAAAGAAAACACTGCAAGTACAATTACTGCTAAAATATTCCCCACTACATGTAACACCATACCTTCAAATATACACCAAATACCCGTGAGCTAGGAGAGACACATGAAATTAGAACATCGAAAATGCAAGAACAAGAAGAATAAAGATCATAGGCAGAACATGTAATATCCTGGCTATTTTCTTTGAACAAATAACCATAAACCATGAAAGATAGTTGAAGAAAATTGATTGATCCTCTTGGGGCTATTTTATGCAACCATGAGATCAACTCTTTCCTAAGAATTTATTAACTAGAAGGAACTTGAAAGTGCTTTCAATAAGCTGATTAAGTTCTCCCCTCGAACTAGTATGCTTCTAGGAAAACGTTTATCCATCTTGTCATATCCAGTGTGATAGAAATAGCCTCTAATGATGAATATAATATCTAATCTTGAGATATCCCCATAGTCCTAAAAAAATATTTGATAATATGTATCTACAGTAATCCGAAGAAAAATATCTTGTGATGCATTGTGCATCATAAGCTTGTCACTTGGTGTAGACCAAAGAAGGCCATGATCTAGGACCGGATTAACAAACTAAATCAACTACTCCTATGCCAAATTCTTCCACATTTATAAAATCCCTTATTGTTTCCTTCCATTTACGTGTCTTCATAAATCCATGAGATGCCAACAAAAAATCTCTTCTACACCATTAAAAAGGAAAATAATTGGATGAGGTGGCAACTGACCAAAATCAATAATGAGACATGACACTCCCAACATGGATGCTACAGATGATCCACAGTCACCAGCTCTTGGAGAACCCAATGGATTGTCAAAATGATTGTTGATGAGAATATTTGGATATCAATGGTAGTGGTAGAGGGACAACTAGGAACTTCGAGGTCTCTCTTGTGGGACCATTCAAGGCTTCCTTTTCAACAATGTAGAAGCTCAAGCTAAAACAAGCTCCAATCCTGCAAATAATGGAGAGACTATTTCTAGCAGACTAGATGAGGAAAATGATGTTCAGGGGAGCAACTTAGTTATTGTGAGGGCAGAGGATGATGGTAATACTCTTATGTCTGAAGCAAGAGAGGGAGACTTGGACTAATCATTTGTAACTTATATCACACAACTATGGCTAGCTAGAGTTTAGGTTTTGTAAAGGTATGATTTTCAGGTCATTCAATAATTCCATGTAAAGCATGAAATAAGGAATAGTTCGAATATTTTCCTGTTCTCACATGAAAAGTTATTTATAACTTAGGTAATTTTATTTGTCACTTTAGTTTTCATGGAATATTACTACTACATTGAATAGGTTGCAATGATGATCAACTTATCAAGTTATTTTTCGATGAATGATGCTAATTCTCTATTGTTAAGGGATTTTTCTTTGCAAAAATGTTGAAGCACAAAGAATTACAATCAAAACAACATATTGTTCTAAATGTGGCAACATAATTAAGTCATCAGAAATGACAATAGAAAATGATAACAACAGAATGGTGATAATTCATTGATTTTAGTTCAGAATCTAGTTTGGTTAAACTTTCCAATATTAGAAACTGAATGTTCACCTCTGCTACTTAGATGATTGCATGCACCAATTCTAAGCATGAAAGTTTTCCATTTCTCCTTAAGAAGTTGTTCTTTTGATCAATGGAATGAACTATGACTTCTTGCAACTTGGTTCAATTACCTCTATAATTATCTTATGGAATATGAATTACTTTCTTAAGACTCTCTATCAATATAAATTAGAAAAAACGAAAATAAATATTTTATGGGAATTTAGCAAGACGAAATATCATGAACCGTTGACCTCTAAGGCTTTAGCATAAATATTTTTTTAGGTAAGCATTCTTCTACAAAAAATAGATTCCAGGGGCTCACTTAGAATTATAATTTGTGTATGAAAGATCTTATATTCAACTACACTTCAACACAACTTGTGGTGTTTGGGGAAGTCAAACTTTCAAGTACCTTCTTCCTAACCTCAACTCCAATATAACACAAGCCTTTACCCTCATGTAAAATTAGATATTGAATGGCCCATAATAATCCTAAACATTCTTAGTTGTTGTTAAATTATGGATTACTATTTCCTCATGTTAAACTCTACACTAGTTTAAAAGGGGCATCATCTCTGATAACCTTTCTTATCTCTTGAAGAACACGTTTAGAGGTACATGGATTTCCAACAGAAGATACGGAATGCATTGAAAGATGCATTCAAGAGATGTATCATCCTTCACTGGTATAGCCATATCTTTTGTAAGGGTTGATTCCTTGACTCTTTTCTTCTCTGTTGTTGCTTCCTAGTATTTTTACTTTGTTTAGGATATGAATTTCTAGAGATCTCAAAGCTCCCAGAGCCTTCTTTAAATGGATCTCCTAGATTTTCAAGGTTCTCTCCTAGAAATGGAGATGATTTTAGGCATAGACAGTGGCATTTGTTATCAGTCAACTCCATCCTACTTTTATAAGGATAATGTTTAATGTTTGTTTGCATATTTTGTCCAAGGAGAATTGTGCCATCAACAAAGAGTTGATAAGAGGTATACTTGATCTTGAAAGAGAGAAAACTCTTAACCTTTGTAAATTAGAGTAAAGATGTAAAGTTATGTGTGTCTCCTCTAGAGGGTTGTAATAGGAGTCTTTCCTAGAAGGTTGCACCAAAGGAACAAAATGCCAAATTTCATTCAAAGATCTTGTGTATCTAGAAACAATGATTCTTATTGAAATATGAGATATTTTTTCTAAATTTTTCATTTATTGAGAAAAATGATCAACAAAGAATCAACTGGCACAAAGTACTAATGTGATTTTCCACTCATCTTTCTTATTCCAATTCCTTTATAGGTTATTTTTGCAAAATCAGGCATCAAAATGTTTCTTAATCTACTAAGTTTATCTCCAAAATTGTATTAGAGAAATAAGATATTTGGAATCTATGAGATTGGAGACCAAAGAATATTTGTGTAGAGAGCTAAGGATGAGACCGAGAAAGTTGGGAATGCTCTAGAAATAGTTTTCATCAATAGAATCCAAGTTAATTTAAGAAAAGTGGTTTTATGGTATATAATACCCAACATTAGTGTGTTATGTATTCTTTTGATTAATTGATTTTTATTATAGTTTGCTATGATTTTATCAGTTATGTCCCTTTAGAAAACTAACCTTTGGTAACAAGGCAGAGTTAAATTGGTGTTTAGTTCAACTAACAGGATTGAACTTGTGAAATTTGTGTGCAAAAGGCATCATCCCTTATCCATGGTGTATCAAATGCTTTACACAAAAACCTTCAGGTGCAGAAAACTACAATATGTGGGTAGAATTTAATGTATTTGAGTCTTCATGTAATGTACTTGTCAAAGGAATTAAGAAAATAATAATTATTATTATTATTGTGACTTTTTAAAGCCAAGCAGTCATGTGTTTATGTGGAAAGTCGAGCAATAGTGGTGCTTCTCAGGAAGCAGATAACACGGGAATAGATACAATCAAACTTGAGATTTGAGGTATCAAGGTGATTAGAAGTCACATATCAAGGGCATGGATTTTTTAGTTTGAAAACTAGAAAGTGTCATTGGTGAAACAAGAGGAGACCTTTGTTTCAATATGCCTATTGATTGAGGTTGTTACGTGATCAATCTCTCCATCTGCCATATCCCAGAGATATCATTCAATTTTCACCAACTGAAGGATTATGGTCATTGGGTTGGCTTATGGATCCATCTGCATTTGATTTATATGCCCTTCTAGATCCAATTTTGACACCATCATCCAGATTAATATCTTTTCGAGGCCTTCACACTAGATGCCCCCATCTTTGCTAGAGGTCATCCTCTCTCTTATGTGGACCAAGTGTAGGAACACATAGGGTAGATCATGTCCTTAAAATGTATGCCAACATGGAATAATTATTTTGCTTGTTCCTTGTCCATAAATTTCATCAAATAGAAGTTTTATTTGTCACCATTCTTTTCTTAATTCACCAAGCCAACATATTCATCGATTTCCTCAAAGACACCCATTTCATTCTTAAGGTGAATATCTACCACAAATTTTTTTGTTTATATTTCGCTGGTACCCTGGAACATGACTGTAATGAAATTAATGTTTTTTTCACTATCAAACTTAGTGTCAAATATTGACATATCATCAATGCAAAAGGCATAGGATAATGCATGTGTGAGAAATTGTTGATTTCATGATTTGAAAATCTAGGCAATAAGAAAAATCTTTTTCCACCTTATGGCATGCGTCAGCTTTTACCACCACTTAAAAAATATTAAAATAATCAGTTTGTTTTCATATCCATGGCTAGGGATGACTTTTTTGTTGTGTTGATGTATAATGCATCTTGAAGAGGCTCAAGTCTACTCGTGGAGGTTTCACCTTGCATTCTTTACAATTTCTGGACCAAAACTGATTTCCAGAGGGGACAAAATCATCATGTCACAAATTCTTATTAGAAATTCCCAAATCTGTACCAAAACCATCATGTGAAAAAACGTTATCATAAATTCTCAAATATGTATCAAAATTACTCAATTCCTTTATGAAAACTGAAGCTTGGGTCTACTTCAGGCCCCTATACTACTAGTGTAACCCCTTATTATATTGTTGTACCCATTTATTCCCCATATTATTACTATTGTGCCCCATAGAATCCCACTATTGTTATTATGATGCCCTTACATTATTATTGTTATGTCGGCTCTGATTATATTATGACCCCTTAGACTCCTATATATGGAAAGGAGGTATTTTCATTTGTATCATCCAAGAATTGTTCATTTGTGTAATGTAAAGGAGTTGGCCCCCTCGAAGAGGCTGAATTGTAAGGCATTGATCTATCTTTTCTATCTTTTTGTGAGTTGGTTTCATAACATTTCGTATCAGAGTTGTGGATTCTAGGGTTTTACTACTCCAAACAGGTCATCGTGGGATTTTCACTATAACTATTTCACTATGAGGTTTCAGAAGCTAAGAAAAACACCCATTTCTATCTTTTTGTGAGTTGGTTTCATAACATTTCATATCAGAGTTGTGGATTCTAGGGTTTTACTACTCCAAACAGGTCATCGTGGGATTTTCGTTATAACTATTTCACTATGAGGTTTCAGAAGCTAAGAAAAACACCCATTTGAGACAAAATTGGTTTGAACCTTGGCTCTTAATTTTAGATCCTATCTCACTATATTTTCAGAGATATAGTCTGATGAAGTTAGGGTTTTTGCAGACTCCTGAATTACATTCCAAACAGGTGACCTGGGGAAAATTTTCATAACTTTCTCTCTGAGCATTGGATTGAAATTTCGTTAGAAGTTACAGAAAAAGGATGGATTGTAGTTTCTTTTATACATTTTTTAGATCCGAAGGTTGAAACAATGACAGATGACCTGTCGTACAAATTCACTCTACTGAACTAGTCTATAATCAGGTCACCGTGGGAGATTTGGCATAACTCTTCCTTGGAGAATACAATTTGGATTAGACTAGTGGCATTGGAAAGAGGATGCAAAGGGATACTACATTTCGCAATTTCAGAACTGGAAGATTTGAAATTATAGAGTTACAATCATTTCAAGTTCGAGCTCCTAAAATCAAGAAAAAACGAGATGAGGAAGTTTGATGGCAAGGATCCGGTAAATTGTATACTACAGATGGAGAAATATTTTGATCTACATGGTGTACCACTGTTACAAAAGGTCTGTATTGCATCTAATTATTTAGAACCAAATCAATTTTTATGGTATGAAGGGCTTTGTTCTCGTAAACCACTTGTCACGTGGTCAATTTTCACGGAGGAAACGATAGCTCATTATGAGGATACAAAGAGAAACTCCTTCTTTAGCCAATTGATAAATATCAAACAAAAGGGTTCAATGGAAGAGAAAATTGAAGACTTTCAAAAATTGAAAAGGAGGGTAAATTATATTCCAGAGAAGCAAAGTATTGATGTCTTCATAGGGACTTTAAAGGATAACGTTCAACATGAGATTCGTTTTTGGGAACTTGATTCATTGGAGGAGGCATTCGAGTTGGCAAGAAAAATTGAAAGCGAAATTATGAAAACAAGGAATCCTACCACTCATGACTATAATTATGGAAGTGTTTCTTCTCCTAGCCTTCCATAACCTACAAGGCTTACACCACAACAATTGGAAGAAAAAAGAGAAAAAAGGCTTTGTTACAATTGTGATAGAAAATGCACTAAAGGTCATAAGTGTGCTGAGAAGAAATTATTTTACATAGCGTATGAAGAGGAGGAAGAAAAGGATCAAGAAACATCAAAAGAAGAGGATATACACCAGGACCCAACCCCAAAGAAGGAAGAAGTGAATCCGACCATATCTTGTAAAGCATTGGCAAGAATTAGCACTCAAACTCTCATGATAGAAAGACATATGAAGAAGGAAAAGGTTCAAGAAGTGAAAGATCACATCAACAAAGAAGAAATGAATCCAACCATATATTGTAATGCATTGGCTAGAATTACTACTCCTCAAACTATCAAGATAGAAGGACATATCAAGAAGAAAAATGTTCAAAGAAGTGAAAGATCACATCGAGCATCAAGAAATGAATCTGACCATATCTTGTAAAGCATTGGAAGAAATTACCACTCCTCAAAATCTCAGGATAGAAGGAAATATCAATAAGAAAAGATTCAAGAAGTGAAAGATCACATCGATCATCAACGACAAGTTCTCTAACTTTTAAAGGATAACACCACTTTGGTGCAGAATCGAATGAAAAAACAGGTAGATCAACATCGCAGTCAAAAACATGTTTTGATGTAGGTGATTGGTTATTTTTACAGTTACATCTCAAGCAAGCTATTTGTGAGAAGGAAATGTTCGAAATACTACATGAACTTAAGAAATGGCGACCTTACCCAATGGGAAGACACTTCAAGGTAAAAATGGATCATGATAGTCTTATATACATTTTAGAACAAATATTATCATTAGAAGAACATAAAAAATGGGTCACAAATATATTGGGTTATCACTTTGACATCATCTACAGAAAAGGGAAGAATTTTTTTGTTGCAGATGTACTCTCAAGAAAGGATGAGGATGTGGAAGCATGGTTTTGTGCTATTTTTATATCCAACCAAATTGGATAAATGAAGCAAGGGATGACTGGAAGAAGGACAAAGAAGTGTGGCCACTCATTCAAAAGTTGCAGAATATCCCAATTCAAACAATATTGCCAAAACTTGAAGAGGAAGGAAAAATCATATTGGAACCTCGAGCAATCATAGAAACAAGAACCCAACAGCTAGGAAATCGATCAATTTTAGAGTATCTCATCAAGTGGAAGAACTTACCTGCTAAATATTCCACATGGGAGGACAAAATTTTTATAGAGAAGCATGAAAAACTACTCAAGTGTTGAGGACAACACTTTTTGAAGGAGAGGGGCATGTTAGACCCCTATACTACTAGTGTAACCCCTTATTGTTATTAGTACAACCCCCTTATTATATTGTTGTACCCATGTAGTCCCCATATTATTACTATTGTGCCCCATAGAAGCCCACTATTGTTATGATTATACCCTTACATTATTGTTGTTATGTCGACTCTAATTATATTATGACCCCTTAGAATCTTATAAATAGAAAGGAGGTATTTTCATTTGTATCACCCAAGAATTTTTCATTTGTGTAATGTAAAGGAGGTTGCCCCCTCGAAGAGGTTGAATTATAAGGCGTTGATCTGTCTTTTCTATGTTTTTGTGAGCTGGTTTCATAACAAAGGAACCCGAGTTATTTGGGGTTTATTATGGTAGGGTTTCTAGGGTAATGGACATAGGGTGCTTTATTCAGTTGAATGATTTTCGAGGTAAAGAGGGTTTGGTCCATATTTCATAGATTACAAGTAGGAAGGTGGTTAATGCAAGGGGAACCATTAATAGAGGCTAGGAGGTTTGGGTCAAATTCATTTCTATATCAGGACAAAAAATGAGCTTTTCCTTGATGGATCTTGATCGGAAAACCAATGAGGACCTGTTGCCAATGAAGAAAAGCACTGATGATTATGCTCTAAAGGCTAATATTCTTAATTCCAATTAGCCTCCCACAAAGAGGACCGGGCCTTCAAGTATCACCATTGTAAGTTGTGGATGAGGAGGATAACGTGCCTTCCTGGAGGCACCTGAAGAGAATGAGCTCTCCCAATAAGTGGGACAGAAAGAAGTTGGTTGCATCTGGGGTCTTGGATGTGAGGGAATATCCCATGTATGATGAATATTGTGATGGAATTCTTTACCAAGATGAGATTACTACTGAGGAGGATCTCGAGATCGAATTGAATGAGGATGAGCCTACTTTCTGGCAGTGGCATACTCATTACTCGATCAATGTTTCACTTGTGAAGACTGTGAAGAATATTGATGGTTCACTACAAAGAGCAGCGATGACATAGTCAATGCTTGTGAAGGAGTGAAGGGAGCTTCAAGAATAGTAGCATAGGACCATGTTGGATTCCATTCCCAAGGTTTTGAATTAACCGTGGGAGGATCCAATGCTAGAGATAGGTGATAGGAATTTTGCATAGGAGTTGAGAGGGGTGGGGCTTTCTGCTTATGATATGCCGGAGTAGAAAAAGGATGCTTTTGGAAAAGAACCAACATTCAAACAATGGTAAAAGTTCTCAATTCAAGAACAAAGACAAAGCCTTCCCATCTACAAGTTGAAGAAGGAATTGATCCATGCAGTGAATGAAAACCAAGTTCTGGTTGTCATCAGGGAGACTGGCTTCGAAAAGACCACTCAAGTGACCCAATATTTGGCAAATGCAGGCAACACTACTAGAGTTAAGATCGACTATACCCAACCTCATAGAGTGGCAGCTATGTATGTAGAAAAAAGAGTAGTGGAGGAATTTTAATGTCATTTAGGGGAGGAGGTTGGGTATGTCATTCGTTTTGAGGATTGCACTCAACCAAAGACTATGATTAAGTACATGAATGACAATATGCTTCTTAGAGATATTTTGTTGATGAAGAACTATCTTAGTATTCAGCAATCATGTTTGATGAGGCCCACGAGAGGATAATTCACACGTATGTGTTGTTTGGGCTCCTGAAGCAGATGGTTAGACACAAGCCTGATCTTCAGTTAATTGTCACGTTTTCCACTCTAAACACTAAGAAATTATGAGGATATTTCTTCAATTGTAATATATTCACTATCCCAGGGAGGACTTCTCCTATAGGGATATTGTATGCCAAGAAACTGAAGAGTGACTATTTTGATGTTGCATTGATCATGGTCATGCAAATTCACTTGACAAAACCAGAAGGTGATACTCTTCTCTTCTTAACAAGATAGGAGGGAATTGATACTACATGTCAGATTCACTATGAGTGAATGAAAGGACTTGGAAAGAATGTTCCTGAACTCATCATCTTGTCGGTATACAGTTCTCTTCCCAACGAGATCCAGTCAAGAATTTTTCAACCTTCTCCTCTGGGTAAAAGAAAAGTGGTTGTGGCCACCAATATCACAGAAGCTTCTTTGACCATTGATGGAATATACTATATTGTTGATCCTAGATTTTCTAAGGAAAATGTAAAAAATATAAAACTTGGTCTGGATTCACTAGTTATTGCACCAATTTCTCAAGCATAGGCTAAGGAACGTGTTGGACGTGTTGGACTAGTTATTGAGGACGTGTCTATATAGAGAAAGTGCATATTGCAATGAGATGATGCCCACCACTGTGCCATAAATACAGAGGATTAACCTTAGACTCACAACACGCCATGAAAGCCATGAGACTCAATGAACCCCTCTGCTTTGATTTTATGGATCCCCCTCCTCCTCAAGCACTCATATCCGCAATGGAACAAATATAAAGTTTAGAAACTTTGGATGAGGAGGGTATTCTAACCAAATTGGGGAGGAAAATGGTTGAATTTCCACTGGAAAATCCTTTGTCAAAGATGCTCCTTGCTAGTGTTGATCTTGGCTATAGCAATGAGATCTTGACCATAATAGAAATTCTTTAGACACAAAACATTTTCTATAGGCCTCGAGAGAAGCAAGCTTAGGCTTAACAAAAAAGCGATTTTTTTTCCAACTAGAAGGGGACCACTTAACATTATTAGCCATGTATGAGTCCTGGAAGAAAAGAAACTTCTCAACTCCTTCGTGTTTTGAAAATTTTGTGCAATCTTGCTTTTTAACGAGAGCCTAGGATGTGAGAAAGCAATTGTTGACCATTATGGACAGGTGTGTTTACAAGCTTCTTGGTGTTCAATTTTATTCGGTACCTGTTGAAATTTTGATGCAGTCCTTAAGTTGTTTTCTTTCGACTCTTGTAAAATATCCAAAAATTTCTTCCCACAGTATGCTAGAAGGGTACCTCACTGCATACAAATCTCAATTTCTCACTTTAGTGGGAGTGTGGAAGAAACTCCCAGATCAGTGTGGAAGAAAATGACAAAGTTTGAAGTATCTAGCTATGGGAAGAAATGTCTAGCTAATAGAAAGTACATGGTAGAGTGCCAGTGCAATAATTTTTTTATAAAAGATATAAAAACTCAAGAACTACTAGTGTTGGGCTGAAGAGAGGATGTCAATATCGGTTGGTTCTGACTGCCAAGGATGAGTGGTTCTGGTAGGTTCCTTATCAGAGTTCTCAATAATTGTTTAAGGACTGATGTGCTAGTGGAGAGATCCATAGATCCTACCTCATCATCTTGGGGAGCACTCTTTTTTTCTTTACTAGAAACATTTTGAATGCATGTTAATTGTTATGAAACATTTTCAAGGTTTTTTTTTACCTATAAGTTCATTCACACCTAAAAGTGAAATACACATTCATTCAATGATTTTAAATTCCACATCATGATTAATTTACTTTATTTGGCTTTGGCCTGCTGAGGATAAGTGAGACCATTTTGTAGGTTCCTCATTAGAGTCATCAACAATTGTGTAGCAGTCGATGCATTGTTGGAGAGGTCCATGGGTCTTACCTCATTATCTTGGAGCACTCTTCTATCCTTCGCCAGAAATTTTCTCATGGCATGTTCATAGTTATGGAAAATTTTCAAGGTTTGTATCTAGCTAAAACTTTTATAAATATTTCTGGCAGATGCCCCACCTAAAAGTTGAAATAAAAATTCACTAAAGACGTATAAATGTCGCCACATCATCTAACGAACCATGTAGTTTCGATTTTTGCAGAAACAAAAACGAATTTTACTTACATATTTTATAGATTTAAACTAAATGTTTATTTTATGTACTAAACATGTCATATTTCTTTGCATCAGTATTAATTTTAGAGATAGATTGGTTTTGGGTGTTTCTGTATTTTATTGTCTCTTCAAAATTGTATCAGATTCGATGAAGGATGACAAAAATCATTCCTGATGTTAGATATGTTCATTTATTAGGCCTAGGATCTATATCCATTGGTGGATGTATTGTTTTGTTAACAACATGAATTTATACATGATGTAATGTAGTAATAATAAGTTATAGTTGGATGAGTAGATTAGATTTATGTGCAATAAGGTTTAATCATGGTTTACATCTGTGCTTTGACTGACGATAAGTTTCGAAGCTTTTCATCTTGTTAGCACCTAAATCCACCTTAGGCTGAAGGAAGGAAAAATTTAGGGTAACCACAAACCATGCGCAGTCTGGTAGCTAGCCCTACCAGAACAGGAGAGGGCTCTCTCTGAGTTTTGCTCAGTGAATAGATAAATGAAACGGTTTGAGATGAATTACAGTGAAGTATTGATCTTAGGATAGTAAGTGAATATGGATAAAATACATGATTTTTATGAATGACTTTGTTTCTGGGATGGTATGGGACCAATGGACCGCAATGAATAGAGAATTTAATACAAAGGCACAGATTACTTCATGGGGCAAGATAGGTGGATAGCCTAGCAATTTAGTTTAAGATAGCGCGGAATGAAGAGATTGCTTAGGAGGGTGAAAAGGGCATGGACAACATGAATCCTTTTCAACAGAATAAGAACACTGAACATGAAATTTTCCCACAGGCAGAGCAATAAAATTGAATTCTCCTTATCTAACTTAGAAAATTTCACTGGAAATGAATATGAAATGAACTATGAAAACTAACACAATACACATGAAACATAAGAGAAACATTTGCTACACTCACAACCACATGAATCTCATGAAACAAAGCCGTTGCCTTTCATTAATCCTCTGTCAAAATATACAATGAAGAAACAGAGTTTCTTTCCCACAGTCTCCCAGAAGTTACAAGCCAACCAACCCTTTGCAAATAGTTTACATACAATATATAGAATGTGCCATGAAGAGATAGAATGCACAAGGGTTGGGGGATCTACTCAAATAATTACAAAATGGAGGTGGAAAGCCAATCATTAGCTACAGGTGCAGCGTCACAAACATGACAAATGGCTTGGGTGACTGTTTTCCTTCCTTTGCCACTTGGATAGAAGCCCATCTGGAGTTAAAATACTTTAAATGCCACCTTATGTGCCGAAAACATGAAGTGTAGATGAGCGGGCCCACTTTGGAGAAGTCGTGAATCGAAATTTCGCGAAACAGAGGTAAATTGGGCCTTTTTTCCTATATGCGCCGCGCCATTTGCTATATGTGTTGTGCCAGTTTGGGACCAGCTTTGAGGCACTTGTAGGAGTCCAAAACGTTCCCAAGTGTGCTTGTTGGAAAGGCTGTCCTGTCTAATTTCCAACCCAAGTGGAATTTTTGAATTTGGTGCTCATTAGCCCCTCCACATATTCATTCTTCCAAGACTGCTTCCTGTGTGTCAAAATAGGGGCAAAGAGGCCATTTTTTGGGTGTTTTTGACCTCTTGGAGACTCAAATCATGCCCAAATTTCTTGCCCAAGCACCAGTAGTCACGATTTTGCATGCTGAATCCAAAAATGCAAGCCATTTTTCATTTGGAGCTCCCAATCCTACACAGCGCGCCAGTGGCGCGACGTATAGGGAGAAAAAACCTGTGTTTGTGACCAAAAAATTTCCATGTGACCAAAATTGTCCCAAATTTCTTGAAATTTTGGCTGGAGGTTCTCTAAGAGGCACTATGCTGGGCCACAGAAGCTTCAGCCAATATTCGAAGCTGATCTTTCTCTTTTGCCTCTTTTGCCTCTTTTGTTGCTTTGCTCAATTTTGCCTTCAAGCTCCTTATCCAGGCCTTTGCACTCATGTTCTGTGCCCTGTAATGATAAACCATCCTCCCTAGTATGTTTTTGTCTCTATCAACCTTCTCCAGTAGCCTCTCAAGGTGTATGTTGATCCGCTCTAGCCAGGACTCATGGTCATTGTTGATATCTTGCTCCAAGGTAGTGAGCTCGATCCTCCTTTACTGGGCAGCTTGTCGGTTCTCACGAATGTTTTGCAGCTCCATGATCTCATGTTGGTCCTCAAGCTGCTTGTTCCTCTACTCCAGATACTTCATGATCCATTTTTCCCTCTCCACATTGAGTGACAAGTCTTGGATCTTCATGTTCTGCTCCTGAATAGTCATCCTAAGTCGGGCATTTTTCACCTCTGCATCATCATCCTGAATGAGGATGAAATCGGCCTCCTGTTCACCTGATGGCCCCTCATCATGCATGGGATTCTTTCCCTTGTCTTATACCTGTGTATTCGATGCCAGAAGCGATGCCCTTTTCACCCTGGGTGGAGATAACACTCACTTTATTGCTGCAAACAAGTGCCTACTGCCTCTATGATATGTAACAAAAACTGACATGGTAGTGATCTCTTGGTGCTCATTTTGATGAGAAGGACCACCTATCTCATGCTCTGGCTCTGATAGTACCTGTGATGTGCTAAAGAGGTCACGAGAGATGAAGTCCTCCCAAGCTATGCCCTGCAATCCCAACTGATGATCCACCAAAATCTGGATAAGAGCAAAGTGATACACACTGTTAAGCTACTGCTGAGGGGTCTTATGCTACATGAAGGTGTTCATCCTCTTTATGTTCCTGCATATGAAAAATGGGAGGTTCATTATCCTCACCCTAGTAAATTGCATGAGCAACTTGATGTGATAGTCATATAGTCGAGAGAACCTCCCCTCACAGCTGAAGTACTTCATGATCAATTTCATGAGTGGAGCATACTCATCTTTCAAGTATCTGAATGGAAAGACTCTTGTGAGCTGACTCAAGAATCTGGCCTTAATGTAAGGCTCATAGTGTTTCCTATCCACCTTCTTCTTCTTATGCCACTGTTCTCCAACATTTGGTATGCCTGTTGCCACTGAGATAGTTTCGGGTGTCAATGTGAAGGTGACCCCGGCCAAGATAGACTAACCTCCATGTAGGTGAAGCACAAAAAGATGGACTAAATCATGATGAAATCTAACATTAGCTACCCTTTGACAAAATTCAAAACATGCTAGGTGCTGGAAACATGACATGGCAAGAGGGCATGCTTGTAATTCAGTGAGGGTAGTGGGCTCATCCCTAACATGTTTGCCACTCTTGTGATGTCTCCTGGGAGACTGCTCTTCCGAGGATGAGTACTTTGTGTCTCCATCTCATACTCTGATGAGTGCTGTGAAGCCATGAATGCTTTTGTACTACACTTAGGCTGCCCTTTGATGATGGTGTGAAGCTGGGTGCTCTTGTGATATCTGTCACCAAGGGGAACAATGAATCAGGGAGTATTAGGACGGGAGTAATGTGAAGGGAATAGGGGTTATGGGGAGAAGTTTGTTTAGGGATATGGAGGGGGTTTGGGTATTTTGATAAGGTACGGTTTGGGGTTTTGACAAGATAGGGTTTCGAGTGTTATGTTGACAACAAAGTGGAGGGATAGGGGATTGGGTTTTGTAGTATTTTAGGGTAGGGATAATAGGAAAAATGAGAAAGGGAGAATGGGGAAAAATGGTAGGTGAGGGGAAAATGATGGGTGAAATGGAACCCTAGCACTAACACCACACTTTTGTAATCCTAGCCATCATGGTTTTTGGTGTTTTCTTGTGGTTGATTTTATGAGTTTTGTTGCATTCAAACATCGCCATAAACCACCATATCATTTATAAAATTGATGAACAAGTCATGTCATAGAACCTACCTTTCACTTTGATGGGCTTCACAAACAAATTGAGGTTATTTGGCACTATTTCAGCCCTTGGTCTGTGTGCACCACGCGCAAAACCCAGTGCGTCGCGCCCTAGGTGTGTGCCACGCCTATTGGAAAAATGAACTGAGGGTTGGCTCTGTTTGCGCCGCACCCTCTGTGTGCACCACGCCCCTGTGTATATGTGTCATGCCCTTGGAAACTGCCTCCAACTCACTCAAACACACACGATGCACACTCAAACCCTTTGCAATGTCTTCCTATGCACTTGATTTACACAATGACTTTGATTTTGGTGAAAACTTGTATATAAAGACTTGGAAGTGATGGGTTAAATTTTTTCTTCTTCAAAAAACCATTTTTCTAACGTTATGTTTTGACACTTTTTCATTGACTTTAAAGCATAATGATTTTCACTTTCCGTTTGAAATTTTAGCTCAAATGATGAAATTTTCGGCACTGTTTGCAGGAATTGCACGATAGGACATTTGGCCATGCAAATCATGCCTGCATCTGAAGAAATCAACTGACGACTTTTTTGAAAATTTTATCACAAATGACACTGTTTGAATTTTCTTCAAACAGAGTTTTGAAGAACAGTCGAAGTCTATCAACATGACAATGAAACTCTCTGAATCATAACTATGTAAGGGTCTCACTCTGGCCTACATGGCTTTGGTTGAAGACCAAATTTATTAATCTCTAGACCTAACTATCGAAAATGAATTTTGTCCTTTAAAGGACCAGACCTTGATTGTCATGGACTTTAGTGATTATTGACAAAATACCTGAGCCAGCAGGAGCCAGACATGAGGGGGAATGACTAGCATGACCTTCTCCGTCAGATTATGGCATGCCCCTAGCGGAATGCAGCTGAGTGAATGGATCGGGACACCTAACAATGAAATGCATAAAGAGTTTTGATCTCTGATGGAGGACTCACCAGACTGACTCTAACATTGGCTCCAATGGGGGATGGTAGCTCCTTGGAGGTGCCAAGAACAACAGATCTCTAGAAGAGCTAGACAGTGCCTTCGTCCTTGGGCTATGGAGTCATTATTTCGACAAATAACACAGGAATTTGAATCATTTATGAAACTAAAATGACCAAAAAATTGACTTAAATTTGACATTGAAATGACTCGAAGACTAACTTAACAAACTCTAACAAACTAAAATAAAATGGTATTTACAGTGATAGTGGAAGCAATGTTAATAACTCAGAAATGGTACTGCTTGAGTAGCCGACCATTGATCGGCCCTCCTGGACAATCTTCCCCATTCATTTCCTTCAAAAGAAAGGCATTCTGCCCCCGATATGCTGCAAGCTTGAAGGGCCCTTTCCAGAGGTTCTCGAACTTACCATGCTTACCTTTCTCCTCATTCCTTACATCCCACTTTAGCACCACATCATCCACCTGAAATTTGTCCACCTTTTCCTTTCTGTCATAAATCTTCTTGATCTTCTCCTGCAATTTGGATGTGTGCTTGAAAACTTCTTCTCTGGTCTGCTACAAGTGGACCTTTTGATTCAACCTTCTCTACATGGGGTCTTCTTCACTACCGGCCTCCTAAAGAAGTTTGACTACCGGGGCAACGAGAGAGGTAGGAAATATTGTATCAACTCCATAAACAAGCTTAAATGGTGACGTACCAATGGATTTCTTCTGACTAACCCGATCTGCCCAAAGTGTATTGACCAACCTCTTATGCCAGCTCTTCTTGTTTATTTCCAGCAGCTTCTTGATGATGTTGACCAATGATTTTTTCAAAGACTATGCCAATCCATTGCCTTGCGGATGATAGGCAGTTGAGTGACCCAAAATGGTGTGATATTTATGACAAAACTCTACCATCCTTTTTGATTTGAAAGCTGCTGCGTTATCAGTGATTAGCTTATTCGAGCAACCAAAGAGAGACAAGATGTTATTTTCAAGGAATGAAATGATTATTGCATCTGTAGCTTGTCTGGTGGGAATTGCCTCAATCTATTTCGTGAAATAATCTGTCGCTGTGAGGATCCATCTATGCTGACCGAAAGAAGCGGGATGAATTTCACCAATGAAATCCAACCTCCATTGCTGGAAAGGAGCACTCACCTCAATGGGCTTAAGTGGTAGAGGCTGTAACTTCTACTTTCCTTCGAAAATTTGACACTTATGACAGCTCTTGACCATCTTATATACATCAGAAAACGATGTCGGCCAATAGTACCTTGCTCTCAAAATTTTGTTTTTTGTTGATTTCCAAAAAAGGTGTCCACCATAGTCTCCTTGGTGGCAGTCCTCCATGACCTTCTTTGCTTCCTTTTCCACAAAACAATTTAACAAAACGCCACCAGGATCTTTCCAATACAGTGCAGAATATAGAATGCAAAACTTGGCAGCCTTAAACTTGAGTGTTCTCGCTTTATTTCTAGTCATGCCGGGCAGTGGTGACAAGTTTTTAAACACATATATGATATCTGAATACCACGGAGAAAGAGCAAACATTTCAGATACCTAAATTGACAATCCTTTCTCATTCTCATCAGACATAGCAAGGATCAGATTTATGTCCAAGGCGTTCAAGTTTGATTCAGCCATTAACTTCGCCAATACTTGTCCTTTCACCAGCTTTGTGGGATTTATTTTCACATCATATTCCAGCAAGGCTGCAATCCACTTGCCTCGTCTTCCTTTCGGATCAGTCTGCACTAAAACATCTTTGACAACAGCGTTAGACACATAGGCCAAAATATGAGAATGTAGAATATATACCTGAAAAATATTTCAGTGCCTTCACAAGTGCAAGGGCTTGCTTCTCAATGATGTTGTACTTTAATTTTTCATCTCTTATAGCTCTGCTGATGAATGCAATGGGTCTTTCATGATCATCTCTTTTCTGCAATAGAACTCCTGCCATAGTGTGCTCCGAAGCAAATGAAAACAATATGAAATCATGGGTGTAGTCTGGGCTGACTAGAATTGGAGTTGAAGAAAGAGCCAATTTGACCAAATTGAAAGATTTTAAAGCCTCCTCCGTCCATTTCACTTGGCTGTCCTTCTTAAGTATGTTTGTCATCTCTCTTAGGTGCTCAGCAAGATTAGGTACAAAGCGGCATAGAAAATTCATTTTACCATTGAACGATTGTATTTCTTTTTTATTCGGGGGCAGATCGATTTGCTGAATTCCTTTCACACGTGCTGGGTCAATACGAATGCAATCTTTTGAGAAATTGTGCCCGAGTAGTTTGCCTTCCTCCATGGCAAACAAGTGCTTTTTCGGATTCAGCGACAAGCCATATTTTCTGCACTTTTGGAAGATAGTTTTTAGATGGTACATGTTCTCTTCATCAGATTTGGAAAACACCGTCAAATCATCCAGATACACCACCAAAAAGACATCCTTCTCATTTGCAAAAGCCAAGTCCATTGCACGCTGAATGTGGCACCTACATTCTTCAAACAGAAAGGCATTTTAGCGTAATGAAAGGTTCCCCATGGAGTGGTGAACGTTGTCTTGTCTCGGTCATCTTCATGGATAGAGACTTGGTTATATCAGGAAAAAAACATCAAGCAGTGACATACGAGATGCTCCCACTACTCGCTGAAGTATATGGTCTATTTTGGGAAGTGGATAGTTGTCCTTCAATGAAACTTTATTGAGATTTCTAAAATCAATGCATAAGCGAATCTCACCTGTCTTCTTTCGTACAGGCACCAAGTTAGAGATCCAATCCGAAAATCTGATTGGCACAATGATCCCTGATTTGTACAACCTGTTTATCTCCTTTTCAATAGATGGCAGCAACTTTGGATTTAGCCTTCTCAACTTCTGTCTGAATGGTTTTTGATTGGGCTTGATGGGTACAATGTGATGAATTATATTAGTATCATATGTCTTTAAGTTGGAATAGTCCCAAGCAAACACATCTGCAAATGAAGACATCAAACTAATATATTTGTCCTTGATCTTTGGTGGCAATGCTTTGGACAATTTTACCAACTTAGGATTATCCGATGTTCCGATATTGACTTCTTCCACACCCTTCTCGGTTGGTTGCAATGTTGGTTTGCGGGCTACATCATCTTGATCAAAGAGTTCTTCTAAAGGTATCAAGCCTTTGGGAATAACATTATTCTTCAGCTGCAATACGTCCATTTCATTGATCTTCACCTCATCTATACCATTAACTTTACTATCGTCATTTTCTACATCGATTGAGGTCTCTTTGAACTTGCCTTTGTTTTGTAGAAAATCATCAATCTCCTCATCATCTTGGAACACTTGCCAATATCTCTGATTCTCTGGAATGGTTGGACAATGCTTGACATGGATTTCAAATTTATTACTAGAGTTCATTGGGATTTTCAAACTACTTGCTGTGGCAAGAGCATCAGCAATACTATTTTGTATACGAGGCACACATGTCAAGGTGTATTCTGAAAATAATTTTAGTATGTCTAGAACTGCATTCTGGTAAGCCTGCATCATAGGATGCTTTGCTTGATATTCGCCTCTAACCTACTTGATAACCAATTCGGAGTCGCCATATACTGAAATCCTTTTCGCATTCAGCTTTCTTAGAATCTTTAGGCCAGCAATCGGAGCTTCATACTTAGCTTCATTATTCAAACAATCAAAATCCAACTTGTAAGAGCATACCCGCACGTTACTAGGGACTTTGTTCAGGGCGGATAAAGGACTGCGTACCCAAATTCCAATTCCAACGCCATCATTTCCCACTGCTCCATCGAAATCCATGGTCCACAAACCTTCTTCCTCTTCTTGCAAGTGTTGAAGATCTGTTTGTTGTGCCTTGTCTGCTTGCTGTCCATTACTTTCAGCTGATTTCCCAATGGTGTTTTGTTGTTCTTGTTCTTCTTTCTTTAGAACTCCTCTGAAATTTTCTGTTACTTCTGGAATATCATCTGCTTCTACTAACTGACTCTCTATATCATTGAAACTATATGACTACAAAACAAAAGACTCTAAATCTGTATGTACATAATTAATTGGATGATTTATTGGTTTCTCCTTGCTTGTGATCATGTATTTATTTTTTTGTTCCTGATACAATTTCCTCATTCGTCCAAACACCGGAATCGTTGCATAGGAGAAATCTAGCGGTAGTGTCCCTTTCAATTTTGCCACCCAAGACCTGGAAAGAAGCATGCCAAACTTGGGAGGAATATTTGCTACAACAACATCCATCAAAACATTCTTCATTGGGAGCTGATGCAGACTCACAACCAAGTCTTTGATGAGTCCTATACATCTTACTCTATTGGAATCAAACAAATAGAGATCATGGTATTGCCGGGTGATGTCCAAACCAAGCTTATCCATGATAGCCTTGGGCATGAGATTGTGAGAAGCTCCGGAATCGAACGTGGTGTTATGTAACACAAAATCACGCAATCTCAAACTGATATAGAAGGGTGGCACATCACTATTAGGAGACTCACCATTCGATGTTGGCCAAAAAATCATCTCAGGTTGATCATCTTCGACATTCACCATGTCAGACAGTGGGTACAAATTCAACATTTTAGATACTTGTCCTCTATAACTGGTGTTCTTCATTATTTCAGTCAAGGGGATGTATATCTTCAATTTAGAAATCTCATTCTCCAAATTAAAAGCGAGAATCTTTTCTACCTCTTTGACTGGGATTTCTTTCCTTTCCTTTTCTTTTGATGCAACTTGCTGATGTGATTGTTCTGCTGATGGTGATTTGCTGCTATCTGGATCAACCGCCTCCTTTCCTTTCCTTTGTGCAACTGATGAATCATTCTTTGATGCCTCAACCTCCTTTCCTTTACTTTGTGCAACTGATGAATCATTCTTTGATGCCTCAACCTCCTTCCTTTTCTGAATTGGTTTTACAGCACATCTTTGTTTCTAAGTGAATATCGCTATTGTTGGGAAGACAAAGCATTCATATAGCCTCTTTGGTATTCATCTGATTCTTCCTCCAAGACGGTGTCATTTGCTAGAATGAAATCTACGTCTTTGTGTACAGCTAAACTCTCTACATAATCATCATCCTTAGTGAGATAAATAGGAAAATCATCAGGAGTAAAGAGGTGGTTTTCTTCACCTATTACATTCCCATCTTCATCTGATTCTGGTCCATGCACAAAATTTTGCTGCAAAGTTGTCTGAACTGGCTGTTGTGCAGTCTGCGCTTGGGTTCGTTGATCTCTCTGTCTTATTCTATATTGTGGTTGTTGCTGACCATGGAAGTTAGGATTTCTAACTTGTGGCTATGATTTGTCAAGTTTCACTCTTTCAAGCATCTGCTCTACCTTCCGAAGTAGCTGATATATCGATGAAGATTCTTCCTTTGCAGTGACCTTCTTCTCTGCCTTTGCTCTAGCTCTCTTGGTCAGCAAATTTGCTTCAACGCTGACCACTATCTTCTGCATGTCTTCCATTGTGGCCGGTTCTCTCTCTCTTAATTGATAAGCCATGTCATCATCAAAACCATCTGGGAACTTCACCATGCCTAGTCCCACAGGTGGCCTTAGATGATCTGGAATTTCGTTATAAACTGAATTGAATCTAATGCAATAGTCTTGGACTGACTCACTAGCGTTTCTTTCGATTTGCTCATATTCAGCCAAAATTTGAAGAGGATTATTGTTCACTTCCCAGCGGTTTAAAAATTGTCTTTGTAGGTCAGCCAAGGTAGTGATACGTGCAGCCGACAAACCTCTAAACCATTTCCTCACTTCACCTGCAAATGTCTGTACAAAGAGTCTCATTGCCACATTCTCCACATCTATCTCATGAAGTTCATAGATGTCTGCCATTCTGTCCACATGTCACTGAGCAGTAATGCCATTAGGAGTGCCATAAAAAAATAGTATTTTTCTTTTGTAATCTGTGGGCATATCATCTAAAACTTGAGGCAAAACAAGAGGTGAAAAATGGGCAGCCATCACTCTTGGTGGATTTTTCCTCGGAGGTGTTGGAGGAGTGTGCACAGTTTGTAAGGGGCTAGGAATTGGAGTTTGAAGCATGACCTACAATGTAGTTATCAATCGACCGGTTAGCCCTTTCCATCTGCAATTCTACAAGAAACTATGGATTGTGGACAGTAGAGTCAACTGCCCTTTCGGATTTGGTTTCGAACAACGATAATTCAAACTGCTCATCAAAATCTAGCTCTTCAATATACTCAAAAATGTCCGAGCATGAATGGGATCTGAACACAGGTGATATAGAGATTTCTTGATGACGAATTATTGAAATCAAATTGGGATTTTCGTAAATGTGCGGAGGATCTAGATTTGGATTAGCTCTGGTATATCTTCTAGAAGCCAATGTGCTATTCAGAAAAATCAAAGGACACAACCAACTTACTCGGCCTATCAAATCCTAAACTTATCATCCGAAAGCTTAGAATTATTAAGAAGTAAGGGGATTTGATTTCGTCCCCAGTGGAGTCGCCACTATGTTAGCACCTAAATCCGCCTTAGGCTGAAGGAAGGCAAAATTCAGGGTAACCACAAACTACGCTCAGTTTGGTAGCTAGCCATACCAGAACAAGAGAGGGCTCTCTCTGAGTCACGCTCAATGAACAGATAAATGAAACGGTCTAAGATGACTTACAGTGAAGTATTTATCTTAGGCTAGTAAGTCAATATGGATACAAGAAGTGATTTTTATGAATGATTGTGTTTCTGGGATGGTATGTGACCAATGGACCGCAATGAACAGAGAATTTAATACAAAGGCTCGGATTACTTCGTGAGGCAAGATAGGCAGAAAGCCTAGCAATTTAGTTTAAGATAGCATGGAATGGAGAGATTGCTTAGGAGGGTGAAAAGGGCATGGACAACATGAATCCTTTTCAATAGAAGAAGAACAGTGAACATGAAATTTTCCCACAGGTAGAGTAATAAAATTGAATTCTACCTTATCTAACTTAGAAAATTTCACTGGAAATGAATATGAAATGAACTATGAAACCTAAAAAGATACACATGAAACATAAGAGACACATTTTCTACACTCACAACCACATGAATCTCATGAAACAGAGTCGCTGCCTTTGATTAATCCTCTGTCAAAATATACAATCAAGAAACAGAGTTTCTTTCCCACAGTCTCCCAGAAGTTACAAGCCAACCAACCCTTTGCAAATAGTTTTCATACAATATATAGAATGTTCCATGAAGAGATAGAACGCCCAAGGGTTGGGGAGTTACTCGAATCATTACAAAATGGAGGTGGAAAGCCAACCATTAGCTACAAGTGCAGCATCACAAACATGACAAATGGCTTGGGTGACGGTTTGCCTTCCTTTGCCACTTGGATAGAAGCCCATCTGGAGTGAAGATACTTTAAATGCCACCTTATGTGCCAAAAAAGTGAAGTGTAGATGAGCGTGCCCACTTTGGAGAAGTTGCGAATAGAAATTTCGCGAAACAAAGGTAAATTGGGCCTTTTTTCCTATATGCGCCACGCCATTTTCTATATGCACCGCGCCACTTGGGGCCAGTTTTGAGGCACTTTCAAGAGTCTAAAATGTGCCCAAGTGTGCTTGTTGGAAATCCTGTCATGTCTACTTTCCAACCCAAGTGGAATTTTTTAATTTGGTGCTCATTTGCCCCTCCAAATCTTCATTCTCCCAAGACTGCTTCCTGTGTGTCAAAATACGGGTAGAGAGGCCATTTTTCGGGTGTTTTTGACCTCCTGGAGACTCAAGTCATGCCCAAATTTCTTTCCCAAGCAGTATTAGTCATGATTTTTCATGATGAATCCAAAAATGCAAGCCATTTGTCATTTGGAGCTCCCAATCCATGGCACGGTGCACAAGGAGAAAAAACCTGTGTTTGTGACCAAAAAATTTCCATGTGACCAAAATTGTCCCAAATTTCCTAAAATTTGGGCTGGAGGTTCTCTAAGAGGCACTATACTGGGCCACAAAAGCTTCAGCCAAGATTTGAAGTTGATCTTTCTCTTTTGCCTCTTTTGCCTCTTTTGTTGCTTTGCTCAATTTTGATTTGAAGCTCCTTATCTGGGCCTTTGCACTCATGTTCCATGCCCTGTAATGATAAACCATCCTCCTCCGTATGGTTTTGTCTCTGTCGGCCTTCTCCAGCAGCCTCTCAAGGTGTATGTTGATCCGCTCTAGCCAAGACTCACGGTCATTGTTGATCTCTTGCTCCAAGGTAGTGAGCTTGATCCTCCTTTGCTGGGCAACTTGTCAGTTCTCACGGATGTTTTGCAGCTCCATGATCTCATGTTGGTCATCAAGCTGCTTGTTCCTCTGCTCAAGATACTTGATGATCCATTTAACCCTCTCCATATTTAGTGACAAATCTTGGATCTCCGTGTTCTACTCCTGAATAGTCATCCTAAGTTGGGCATTTTCCACCTCTGCATCATCATCCTGAATGAGGATGAAATCGGCCTCATGTTCACCTGATGGCCCCTCATCATGCATCGGCTTCTTGCCCTTGTCATGTACCTGTGTAGTCGATGCTAGAAGCGAGGTCCCTTCCACCCCGGGTGGAGATAACACTCGCTTTGCTGCTGCAAACAAGTGCCTACTGCTTCTCTGATATGTAACAAAAACTGACATGGTAGTGTCTCATGGTGCTCATACTGATGAGAAGGACCACCTATCCCATGATATGGCTCTAATAGTACCTGTGATGTGCTGAAGAGGTCATGGGAGATGAAGTCCTCCCAAGCTATGCCCTGCAATCCCAACTGATGATCCACCAAAATATGGACAAGAGCAAAGTGATACACACTGTTAAGCTACTGCTGAGGGGTCTTATGTTGCATGAAGGTGTTCATCCTCTCTATGTTCCTACATATGAAAAATGGGAGGTTCATCATCCTCACCATGGTAAAGTGCATGAGCAACTTGATGTGATAGGAATATAGTCGAGAGAACCTCCCCTCATAGCTGAGGTACTTCATGATCAATTTCATGAGTGGAGCATACTCATCTTTCAAGTATCTAAATGGAAAGACTCTTGTGAGCTGACTCAAGAATCTGGCCTTAATGTAAGGATCATAGTGTTTCCTATCCACCTTCTTCTTCTTATGCCACTGTTCTCCAACATTTGGTATGCCTGTTGCCACTGAGATAGTTTCGGGTGTCAATGTGAAGGTGACCCCGGCCAAGATAGACTAACCTCCATGTAGGTGAAGCACAAAAAGACGAGCCAACTCATGATGAACTCTAACATTAGCAACCCTTTGAAAAAATTCAAAACATGCTAGGTGCTGGAAACATGACATGGCAAGAGGGCATGCTTGTAATTCAGTGAGGGTAGTGGGCTCATCCCTAGCATGTTTTCCACTCTTGTGATGTAACCTGGGAGGTTTCTCTTCCGAGGATGAGTCACTTTGTGTCTCCATCACATACTCTGATGAATGCTGTGAAGCCATGACTGCTATGTGTATTGTACTTAGGCTTTCCTTTGATGATGGTGTGAAGCTGGGTGCTCTTGTGATATCTGTCACCAAGGGGAACAATGAAATAGGGAGTATTAGGACGGGAGTAATGTGATGGGAATAGGGGTTATGGGGAGAAGTTTGTTTAGGGATATGGAGGGGGTTTGGGTATTTTGATAGGGTAGGGTTTGGGGTTTTGACAAGGTAGGGTTTGGGGTGTTATGTTGACAACAAAGTGGAGGGATAGGGGATTGGGTTTGGTAGTATTTTAGGGTAGGGATAATAGGAAAAATGGTAGGTGAGGGGAAAATGATGGGTGAAATGGAACCTTGGCACTAACACCACACTTTTGCAACCCTAGCCATCATGGTTTTTAGTTCTTTCTTGTGGTTGATTTTATGAGTTTTGTTGCATTCAAACATCGCCATAAACCACCATATCATTTATAAAATTTGATGAACAAGTCATGTTATAGAGCCTACCTTTCACTTTGATGGGCTTCACAAAAAATTTGAGGTGATTTGGCACTGTTTCAGCCCTTGGTCTGTGTGCGCCGCACCTTGGGTGTGCGTTGCACCCGTTGGAAAAATGAACTGAGGGTTGGCTCTGTGTGCGCCGTGCCCTCTGTGTGCGCCGCACCCCTGTGCATATGTGCCGCGCCTCTGGAAATTGCCTCCAACTCACTCAAACACGCACAATGCACACTCAAACCCTTTGCAATGTCTTCCTATGCACTTGATTTGCACAATGGATTTGATTTTGGTGAAAACTTGTATATAAAGACTTGGAAGTGATGGGTTAAATTTTTGCTTCTTTAAAAACCCATTTTTCTAATGTTATGTTTTGACACTTTTTCACTGACTTTAAAGCACGCTGATTTTCACTTTCACTTTGAAATTTTAGCTCAAATGATGAAAATTTTTGGCACTCTTTGCACGAATTGTATGATAGGACATTTGGCCACGGAAATCATGCCTGCATCTGAAGAAATCAACTGACGACTTTTTTGAAAATTTTATCACAAATGACACTATTTGACTTTTCTTCAAAATTGAGTTTTGAAGAATAGTCGAAGTCTATCAACATGACGATGAAACTCTCTGAATCATAAATGTGTGAGGGTCTCACTCTGGCCTACATGGCTTTGGTTGAAGACCAAATTGATTAATCTCTAGACCTAGCTATCGAAAATTACTTTTGTCCTTTAAAGGACCAGACCTTGACTGTCATGGAATTTAGTGATTATTGACAAAATACCTGAGCCAGCAGGAGCCAGACATGAGGGGGAATGACTAGCATGACCTTCTTCGTCAGATTATGGCATGCCCCTAGCGGAATGCAGCTGAGTGAATGGATCGGGAAACCTAACAATGAAATGCATAAATAGTTTTGATCTCTAACGGAGGACTGACCAGACCGACTCTAACACATCTTTTACTAGATAACTTTTTGTTGAGATTTTTTATTTTGAATTCTTAATTTCATAAACCTTCTGATATTTTGTTGCTCAAATAAGAATAGAATGTACGACCTTCTACATGGTCTAGTTATTTTTACTATACTTTTTATGATATTTGTTGAAACCTACATATATTTACCTATGGGGGAGCCTCCATCTTCGAGGGCATCATATACTGCATCTTCATTGGGTACCATGGTTGTCATTTAGGTAGAAACTTTAGTGGAAGGATCACATTAAAATTCCAGGTTAAATAAGTTACAAATTCTGGAAAACTTAGAATTATTTTACAATTCTATTATTCTATAAAATTTTAACTCTAGCATTTTCTAGTTATGCTTGTTGTTAGGTCTAATCAGGCAAATCATCTTCTAGGGTGCCATTGGTCCTGCAGAGAATTCTACCAATGATTTATACATGCTTGATTTAAATCATTCAAATTCAAATGGAATATGTATACATTGCTTGGTATCTCATTCACATATATCAAATTACTCTAGATATGACTTCTTTTGGATAAGGTTTGAATGCAAAGCTTTGTATTCTAGGGTGGTTGTGCAAGGACCTGGGCCATGACCATGCTATGGGAATGTAATGGACTTGATTTCTCAATTATACCTTATAAATATTAGTGGAAATGATGGTAAGCCATAATAACTTGAAATTTCTTCATGTGATTTAAAATACTTGCTAATTCCCTTGAAAAACTATGTAGTTTGAGAATGCCACAAAAAGCACACCTTTCTTGTTACATCTTCGTTCTTAGCTGACTATTAGTTTTAAAGCTATGATGTTAAGATCAACATTCTTCTAGGGAAGTGGACATTATCTGATGCATGGGCACTTGATACATCACAAAAACCATACCAGTGGCAGAGGCTTGAGCCATAAGGATATATGTCATCTGCAAGAATGTAAGTTGTCCTTGTTTTATCAAGTTACATAGTGTTATGAATTTGTGTTTGATTAGATTATGATTTTAATTAAAATATTGCTATTTTTTGTGTCTAAACTATGATATTAGTGCTTAACAATTGTATTTGAAACTATAGTGGGAGTGTGGAATAAACTTTCATATCAATGCTAAAAGATGAAAAAGTCTTCCCTGCATACAAATCTCAATTCCTCACTTATGTCAAGCTTCGATTGTGCTTTGATATATTTCTTTTAGTGACATCTGAGGTATGCCTTTCCATGTAAGTTATCACTAGATTTTTCCAGATGTCCACTTCCACATATTCCTTTAAGTTTTTTTCCTTTGTAAACACCTTCAATTCAGCCCCCAAGCAAGATTCTTGGTTGTGTGCATGTATTAGAATTTTCTGTCTCCAAAGATTTAACCCATGGTGCCACTTTGATCAATCTATATGAGATAATAAAGTGAAACAGAATCACCCAATAAATATCCTTTTGTTTTATACCAACCACTGCATAAAAAACCAATGGGTGCCCCCAAATAGATATATAAATACTTGTTCATCATTAAGATACACAAGTTGGACCTAGGCTTCAAAAACACAAGTCGTCATCAAGGAATTGAAACCTCTACTCAAAGTGCTCAAGGGAAAAAATAAGTGTATTCCTTATTGAGAAGAAATCTGAAATTTGATCTCATTAACACTCTCAGCCCATCAAGACATGAAAACAATTATGGAGAAAGTTAGAGCTAACAACAAGAATAACAACTTTATGCCTAGAATGAGCAATTTATTTATTTTTATCCCAATAGACTATATCCCCACTGTATTGTGTCTTGATGTCTTTGGTTGTATATCTTTGGAAAGTATTGAGAATAGTGCTACCTAATTCTTCCTTAAATATGTCTAAATAAGGCAAGTTATTTTACTTCTCCTTCATGATCCCTCTTAGATTTAATTCTATCTTTGTATGAAGCGAAAAATGGGAGTATTAAGCCCCCTCTGAGTGTATGCTCTTCCTACAACAATTGAACTCACTTGGATAATACCTCAACAAGTATATAAAATATTGTTTCCTGGAATTTTGATTATAACTACTATAAATGTCAATCACATTGTTGTGCAAATTTCCTCAAAAATACATGTGTTTTAAGGGGTAACAGTTGCTTAGATCATAAATATCTGGAAGCATCCACCAGAAGATTATTGCATTAATTCACTTTAAAACAAGTACCAAGGCATGGATAGTTTAAATATCTATGGGTGATCAGTATTATTTACTCATTTTCTCCAAAATAAAGCAATGCAAGAAAGTTACACAACTGTAAAATGCCAAGATTTGTTAGCATGTCCACATGGAGGAATGGGAACAAGATGAAGCTCGCCTCCAGTCCCAATGCTCCCAAATTGAAAGTGACCTCAGAGGCCACTTTATTGAATTCAGGGAGAGGATCAAGTGGAATTTTAATACCCAATGAACCCAAGAAGAACTTGAGGTTATTTAGAATCTTAAGCAATAGATGGAATCCTTTAGTCTCCAATGCAGAAGCCATCCACACAACATTTCAAGGGTTGAATGTAATGTACCCAAAAAAATTCATTTGCCTTTACTAAGAGTATGTTGTGACAATTCATGAGTACCTCATGGGAAATATGCCTTCAATGTGTATAATTGTTTCAGTGGTTTCTAAAAGGCCACACAAAGTGTTTCTTATTGGAATGTTGAAAAAATGTGCAACTATGCACATTCTTATCTGATGACACAATGGGTGCACATTACAAGTTGTCCCAGATGTTGTAGGAGATAGCCTAAGGGAGTCACTCAGATCACTTGGACAACTGCCTCATAATTTTAGTCTTTCAAACCTTACAGCAGACCTAACAAATGGAGGAGGTATTATGGTGTTACAGCTTTTGGTTGTTTTTCCATTTTAAGTAAACTAGATCATTATAATACAAATAAGCAAATTTTAACTTCAACATGCCTTGACAACCAACTCTTGATAGTGGGGAAATCATTCAATTCTTACTCAACTATCTTCAATACATATATTGAGGTCAACAAAAGGAAAAAATATTTAAATCTATATATTAGGTTAGTACTAAGAACCCCAGAAACAAGCTAGCAAAATAGAAACTCTGGATAGACATGTGATATGTACATTTTTGACCATTTAAAAGCAACATGTTTTGTTGGGATTATCTCATGTTTATAACATAAGGAATAGATGAGGAAATAAAGACACAATGTTACCAAATTACCTCATATCTACGACCTCTAGGCTATTCAGTTGTTTGGATGTTAACTTCTTTATGGTACAGATTTGAAACTGAAGAAATTGTAGCTAGGTGCCAATAGCATTGATAATCTCATGTTGTTTAAAAGCACTCAAGGCTTAGTGAAATATCACTAACCATCGTGTTAGGGGATGGATTTCCCTCCTCCATTCCTTCCATTATGAATGATGCATATGTTTCTCACCTTAACCTTTCTTTCTACAAGGCCATAGTGTAAATACATATGGACTGTAGTCACATCATGGAATATAGAAAATTCTTCTAGAGAGATATAGTATAATCAATCAAAATGAGCACCAATATCCCTATATTTTCTACGAAAGTTGAGATTTTGAGGGAATATTATGCAATTTTCTTTACATTCTTTTATGAAATCCATTTATCAGGGAAATAAAGTCATTTATAACTTTCTTGTGGGTGATAGGCCTGACATTGAGGTGGCCATACTCCTATGGATGGAACTTCTTTCCCTTGTTATTGCTATGATTGTGTTGCTAAAATATACAAGGATGGTAAAAGCCATATTATTAGACTCGGATGAGTCAGCTTAGCTTGGAAGATTCAGATGGCTTTATTTGCCAAAACCAGTCCAACTCAGATGCCAATTGCTCCAAAGCTTGAGTCAGCATTTCATTCAGTCGAGTCACCTTCACATGGATGAGCTAGAAAATTATGACTTGGTCAAGTTTGTTCAGCTAATGCATCAACGTAATAAAAAAATAAAAATAAAGAAGAAAAAATTAGAGTAATAAAAGAATAAGCTTTCTATAGGTATAGAAGAGGGAGAACCTTGGATGTTAATTCCTAAAGTTGATGGATATATTTGTCATTACTCTATTTAAACTATAATTCAATGTTACAAGTTAAATGAATAACCCCATTCCATAATGTTTTCTAGTTGAATCAATTCCATCATACCTCACATAGAGAGAATGTTGGTTTAAGGGGGCTTGACCCAGGTTCAAAGTTGTTCAGACCAACCAACAAAACCCTAATTGTTGGCCCTTTCGACAACAACTTGCATAGCACAAGCTACAGTCTCACCCGAAGCAGTATTGGGGGATGCTAGAACCAAGTTTATACATCCAGAGACAATGTGACAAGTGATCTTAAGCCTTCATAGCTCAGATCTACCTTCATATAGAACAATATCTTTCTATGGTCCACTACTGTAACTCTATGTAATGGCTTCTATACCTTTGTGAAGCTCTGCGATCAGATTTTATAGACCCCTAAGAAGCGAACTCTCCACTTTCATGCACTAATTAGTAACCATAGATATTCCTTTGTGCAGATCTATCCAATTCAACTAAACTAATAACATCTTCAACATTTATCTTCACGAAAACAAATAGTTACTTGGTTCATGCATAAATATTAAAGATTCAATAGGTTTGTGCAATAATTACACATTATTCCATAAAAAACATATCATTGGGTGATACAACATAACATGAACATAAGTAATATTAATACTCATAAGCCAGATAATTTTCCCAAAAGCAGTCTTTATGAAGCTCAGCATTCAACTTACAAACTTCTTCTACCCTGTGCACTTAGCTGCAGGGGTCCGCACACTCATCTATGGACTTACCAAGGCCTCCTACGCACTCAACTATAGGAGCCTTCCCCTTTCACCTAAGTACAAGAATCAGAGCTTTCCTTCCTTAGGACTTCCCAAAACAATCTCTATATTGACTTCGTTACTCCATTAGACTCACTATGACTCAAATATATATAGCATTTCCAATACAATATAATGGCCCATGACCTATGGGCGAGTCTCAAAGCCAACCTCTTACTTACCCAAAACAAGGAGTTAAAGCCCCTTTGATTCCTACTTAAATGCATTCTTTGCATCCACATTTTGTGAATACTTTACATCCTTTTCAAAACTTTTACAAAAACTGGTTAACTAACCCAAAATTTACCCTAGGGAGCCCATCCCAATAGAGAATGTGGGTATACTTTTGGCTTTCAACATATATGCAAAGAAAAGCCTTGTAAACCATAAAATCATTTATCTGGTGATGTAAAATTAGATGGACTGATAAACCTTGTAAATCCTAGAGGATGACATATGTTAGATAGGCATGGGGTCATTTAATCCACTAGAGGTGGTTGAGTCAAGTGTTGGACCTTGAGGGGCATCGCTGAAGAGGACAACACATCCAGTGCAAGCTTTGATCTAGAGGGAATTATTGAGACATATGAAAATTATCTTTAAGAGTCATGGATCATGAATTGTGATTTATTGTGAAAATTTTGAGAAATATTTGATCAACGCAAATTCAGAAATGTCGCCTCAAGAATCAACCTTGAGGTTTCCTAGATCAATTTCTTGTGAGGTTTCGGCCTAAGTGTTGAGTCTAAATATATGAAACATATAATATAGCATTATATATATCATTTATGTCCAACAAAATACACAATGTATCCCAAGAAAATAAAAATCGTACGAACTCCATGGGAGTTATGTTTCCATCCCTTAGGGCACATTCCTCAAGATATAATAGATCTGAAAATAACTTACTAACAAGTATGTTATAGACACAATTTTTCCCTGTACTTTTCCATATACTTGTTTAATCACTCAACAAAATATGTTAACTTTTATGATAAATCAATATGGCAAGAAACATTAGAAAATATTTGTTCACCATGGGAAATATGCTGAAAATTAGATCTACAAGTACACAATGTTTGGAGTCTAGGAAAAAAAGTGTACATAAGAAAACTCATAACAAGGTAAAAGATAGTTCGTAAATATTTTCACAAGATAGGACTCTCATGTGCCCCCCAAAACCTAGCTAGGGCATCCACCATTAATAGCAAACCCTAACCAGCAATACAAATGCATAGCAAGGCATCCCACCAAGTTATCTAGTCACACCAAAGACTCCAAAACAAGCTATAATAAATACTAACACATTCATCATTGTTCTTTCACCAAGATTGTCGGGTCTGGAGCCTTATTATCTTCTTTATTCATAGGTATGACCACATTGGAGCCTAGTTTGTAATGTGGCAGCAACATTGCCCGTATTATTTGCTTTACAAGGGGGGTCCATTGGGGGGTGGGGGGGAGGGGAAACAATCTTTAGGAGGCTCCCTGAAGCTAAAATAGATGTAAAATTGCCTTGTAAAATTTTGTAATTTCATATTCAATCTGGGGTGTTCATTAGGCAGAGATCTGACGGTAGAAGTTATGTTTAATTTAGGGTTTTTTTTCCCTAGAAGGCAATCCCTCACTATATATAAGGGAATTGTATCTCATCTATGGAGAGATCTATATTTTGACTGAGAAAGAGAGAGGGGATTGTGTGAGAGTGAACAAGGAATTAAAATGGATCTACTGTAGGTTGTATCTCTTCAGTTTGCTAGATAATATAAAAGGAAGGACTTGTTGTTTCCCATCGAAGTAGCCCAAATTGGGTGAACCATGTATATCTGTGCCTCTTGTTTTATGTGTTTATATTTCTGCAATATATTTTATGTGTTCCATTGCTCTGTAATATATAATTTTCTAACAAAGACTACCTCACACAAGCTTTCACCTTTGATATCACCAAGCTATCCTCACACAAGCTCTCCAAGCAAAATGCTCCAAATCTTTTCTACAGTTTCTTTTCCACAATCCCTCGATCCTTCAAATTTCCTTTAGGTTTTGCCTCACGCAAATCGTATTTCCTTTCTCCCTTGTGTAAGGTAAGTCCATATTCAAGATACATATGATGTAATGAAATCTTGCATGATTACTACATGAATACTACAACTAAAGTTTATATGTTCCCAAATGCACCCAACAAAAACAAGCATAAACACCCAATTACATGATGAGAAATCATAGCTTTAGGATTGGATTTCCCACCTTCAACCATACGATCCTAAAAAATGAGCAAGGGTACACAATGGCTAACTCATGTGGGGGAGAAAAGTCGCATGCAAAGTCTATTAGGTGGCTGGAAAAGGGTTGTTGATTGCAAGCTGAAGACAAATCGAGGAGAAAAATTACCCTATGGGGTCACCCACTGGTGGTGGGTAATACGTACATAAGAAACCTAATATTTTCCTCAAGATAAGGTCTCCAATTGAAGGACTCTCTCTTCAAGTTGTACATGTGTGAATTTAAGGCTCCTCATGTGGTGTACCCTCAAGAATAGGCCCCAAGTGTTAAGTTCTCCTCATTTCAAGGCTTCTTGCTCTCCAATACAAGTATCCATTGCTCCAGTTCTCCTTTTCCACATGTGTACAAGGTCTACATACAAATCTAAGCAATGCGCCCTCAACCTTAGCTTCCTCAAGTCAAGCACTCATCCTCTTAATGCATGCCAAGTGGTCCCAATGCCCCTAGCAGGTAGAGTTAGTGTTGAATTTCACCATACAATATGATGCAAACATTATCCGAAACCAAGAAAAATCCACGATGTCGAAGTTGTACCATCTGTTGGGCTTAGAAATAGGAAACTGAGTACAAAACAGCTAAATTGATCAGGGATTTGGATTTAGACTGGGTTCACCAGCCCAACTATTGCAAAGGATTCAAACTCGATCTTTACAAACAAGTGAATCTACACAAACTAAAAATTTAATATTGAATAGGCAAACCCATCCTTCAAAAGGATAAAGTGCCCACAAGAGTGTAGCTTTATCAACTCATCAAGATTCTTTATCAAAGCTAGGTGATGCTAGCACAACTGAAGTAAAAAGTTTGCAACTGACCACCTCAACAATGTCATTAAGTGTTCCCACTAGATAATAACTAACATGTGTAAAATAGATTTTTTGTAAAGATGGATAAATATCCATACTTCATAGACTCTGATATTCATCCTTCAACTCAATTAGAATATATTCAATACCCAAATGCCACTAGACAACTTATATCAATTCCTGAATCAACAATTCCACGTGTAGTCACCCAAAGACAGGCCAACATGTAGGGTAACATGATCACCACTCATCAATTTCAAGGCTCACAAAATGTAGTTGTTATAGGGAAAATAATACTAAGTTTCCATTCAATGACATTGTCTATAGTTTCTCCTTAAATTATGCTATAGAAAGGGAAACTAAGACGCAGGGCTCTCTCACCCGCTCAACTTGAATTTTTAGTTGAATCAATTATCAAAAAGATTTATTTGTCTTTAGGAGTGGGTGATAGAATCATTTCAATCAACAAATTTTGAATTTAGATTAATGTAGTTTTGGCCTCATACTAGTGAGAGACTCTTAGCCTTGTAATTTGCTGCCATGTATAAGAGTTTTGGTGAATCTGCAAGGTATGGAACTTTAAACTCTCAATAGGTTCCTTTAGGGAGAAACCTTGAGCATTTGTTCACTGGCTCAGGATTAGTACCAATAATTACCAGCCACACTAGTTAGTTATACATGAAAGACATTGAATCTGCAATAACTATGGGAACCCCAACAACCATGTCATTGCTAATGATGGAGGGCCACATTGCATAACAACACTAATACTATTTATCTAAAGTAAACATTGGAGCTCTAGTTGCAATTCTTCCTAGTAAATGTAAGAAACAAGTGTCACATTTCATTCCCTGGCATGTAGATATTACTCAAGCTTGAGGGCATCTTCCCACTACAAGATTTTAAGCTACTACCTAGAAAATTCAATTCTTTTTTTGTTGTCAGTATTCTGCAAATTTAACTATAGCAATGGTGTTCTTTTTATTTATTCCTTGTTGTTTGAAATGGTTTATATTTCTTTATGGATACTAAGCCAATGTTCATGCTAGGGGAAAATTTTTTAATTGTTGTTGACCATTTATTTTCAATGATGTTGTGCTAGCATGGGCATCTGCAGCAAACCACTTCACAGAAAAGGTCTGGTTATATTTAAGGTCTTCCCATGACTATTTTACTGGTAGTTAAATATTAAAAATGCATCCTTTCAAATTTGAAGACATCATATGAATATATTTATTCTTCTTGAACCCAAATTATTCCTATATTGGCTACATGAGAAAGATGAGATTGATAACCAAGAAGAAGGGGAAGGATCAATACCTTGAGTAAAGAGAAGGTTAAAGCTAAAATTCAACTGGTGTAGCAACTAATTCGTCCAATACCTCTTGCAATGGTTCATGGAAAAGAAACTGTGGAATATAAGAATGTAAAATATACTCTTGATAAAACAACCTTGCAAGATGCATGCAAGTTAGCTTCCACCTCTGATAAAGATATGGGAAAGAAAGCTGAAAATAAAAAATTGTATGTATCTAGTTTCCTTCACTTAGAATAATCAATCAACTATATTACAATTAGGATTTTGTTAGTTCTACCTGTAATATTGACCAACTCCAGTGTTAGGATTTTTTGTAGTTTTATATCCAGTTTATTGTTTTGTAATATTGACCATCTCTATTAAGTTGTTTTTTCTATGTGAAATATGCAAATATTCCATTTAACATGGAGTCTTTTAAGAAATATTGTACACAAATTTTTACTCACTTGAATTGTCTATCACATGGGCAGACTATATTTTTCAGTATCAGAAGCATTTTATGAAAATTATTTAAATTCACTGCTTCATTTGGCAATGCCTTTGGGAAGCTTCAGAAACCTAAAACATTGAATCTAAATTATGTTTTCATGATAGAAGAAAGCTTCATGGATAGAGAAAAAAAATTGGAAGTTGAGTTCTCCAGGTAGTATTTCTCTTTGAACAAGATCACCAGTTGTAGTGGTTTGTCAATATTTATGGTTTTTTATCAAGCTTCAACAAAAAAACTTGTCCTTTTTTATTGATTATTAATTAATGGATTTTTTATTTCTACTTATTTATCTTTCTTGAAGTTTTTTGCTAATTGGTTTGAACTAATTGAGGATCAAACATCAGTGGTATTGTCGTAATATGTTAAATTCTTGTTTGTCTTGTATCAAGTATTTGTTGTAAAAGATCAGTCAATGTGTTCAATCATAGAAATTACAAGTATGGTAAATATGAGAAAACTATTGGTGCTTTGCATGTAAATATGAAAATAGATCAAAACTACTCGTATTTTATCTTTTCATTATAATGATGACTAATTTTTTGAGTTTGAGGGATTAAGGATGGCCACAAGTGTTCCCTCAAATTGGAGGTTTGGTGTTGGAATCCAGTGTGGATTTTCCATTCAAGAATCATATAGCAAGTGCAATTTTAAAGTTACATTCCAAAATAATCCTATTTAGGGGATTACTAGTGGTGATTGCTACATATTTTCAATGTTGGATATTTGCTCCAAATTACAGCTAATATATTATACCAAGGGCCAGGAATACAGTGGGAAGAGAATTGTCTCTGCAATTTATCCACTTATATTGTAGTGATCCATAAATATAACCAAAACATTAATAATTTGATATAGACTTGTTGGCTTATTCATATGTGATAATGGAACCAAATAGTAGTTCTTATTAGAAGAAACGCTGATCAGACTTGGACATTCTTGACATCATTGACCTCCAGCCCTAGACTTATCCATTTAGCCTATTAAATTATCCAATTATATTCATGTATATGAGGTTATCCTATTATTGTATCCTTTCTACTTCATTTCATTTTGTTCTAGACTTATCTTTCGCATTTTCTATGAGATTCTTTTTCACTCTCACATTGTATAAGTAATCTACAACTTGATATTTTTAGCATGTATCTTACTTCACATGATTGTGCCTAAGGTTTCCTTGAAGTTCTAATAATAAGTTTACTAAAGTGTTATTTTCTATGGTGATTATTTATTTGATTTTTTTATACAGTTCATCTAGCCACATAGTGTCCACTATTGCCTAACTGAAGAAAAATTGTTCAATTTTCTTACTTTTATGGAGAAAAATGGCATTGAAAATATTCCTGATGTTGAGGCATATCATATAAATTATTTATAGTCTAATTTAGGTTATATTCCATTGTTCATCGACTTTCATGTCTTATACTCTGCATTGTATCTTTCTTTATTTTTCCAGAAAAGGAACTCAATGTTGATGGTAAGAAGCAAGAATTGAAGAAAGAGGAGAACAATAACACTGGAGTGAAAAAAATGAAAATTAAAGAGAAAGAGGAGAAAATTATTCTAGTTGTACTCGTATAGCCAATATCTTGCATAAGACACACATAGAGACTGATGGTCAAGTCTTCAGAGTTGGTGAATTCACCTGCAATGCCTTAGAAACATAATGATAATGTTTTGAAGTGATGAAACAATATTTCATGTGTAAATTGTACTCCAAACAATATTAAGTTGGAAACTCATATTGTAACACTTGACATTTTATATAATATAATTTATGTGGTTGAAATTATTTATAGTTGCATTTTATATTAAAGTATTGTAATTAGCATATGTTACTTTGTGTTTTCATATTAGATGAACATGCACATTGTATGATATTTTTCTTTTTAATTCAGTTGCAAAATCATGCTAATTAATTTATGTTGATTAATAATGAACACATAAAATCAATCTAAATATACTATATTAGTAGTTTATGTTGATTAATGTTGAACACAAAAAAATTGAATATACGACTAAAGTAGTTGTTTATAGTGATTGTTAATGAAAGTAAATGAAATGAATATAAACTACTAAAGTAGTCATTTATATAATGAATATGAAACTACTGAAAAAAGATAAATGATTACTGCAAATTATAAATTTGTGATTACAAATGACGACTAAATTTTTCGTATATATGACTCTCAGTATTTTATTTACAGTATCTTATAACACGACCAAAATTTAGCCATATTTCTTTGGTCATTAATTGGTTTCAAACGATGACTAAAATTTACATATATATGACTATTAGTAGTTAATTTACAATATATTATAACACAACCAACTTTTTGGTCATATTTCTTTGGTTATTAATTAGTTTTCTCAGGCTATCATTTAGTAATATATTTTGTTGTCTATTTGGTCATTAATTGTGGCAATTAATGACTAAATAAATGACTAAATTAATGACTAAATTTATGATTAAATATACTTCTAGACAATAAAGTTGAGACAACCAATTAATGACTAAGCTAAAAACGACTAAAAGTTGGTCGCATTCTAAGATACTATAAATTAGCTACTATTTGTCACCGACCGAAAAATAGTCATTTATATGTAAATTTTAGTCTTTTTTTAGCAACTAATTAGTCATTTTTTACTAGTGTTTGAAATTGTCGGTTCCTCTTTTAGGATTTTAGACAAACTTGGGTTCTTCTTCATCAAATTTAGAGTCTTCTTGATCTTAATGCTTTTTCAATTCTTTGGTTGCTTTGAATGTTTCTCCATTTATTCTTAGCTCAAATGCTAAGAGTGTCCCATGTATAATATCCACAATCATTTTTTCCACGTCTGTTAATTCTTAAAGTGTTGATACTTTGGGATTGAATCTAGATGGAAGATATATCAATACTTTTCAAACAACATCACCATAATTAACTTCTTCACCAAGACCTACAATTGAGTTGACAATATTGTTTACTCGAAGAAGAAAAGAAGTAATATCCTCCTTTTGAATTGGCCTTTGAGAGCTTGAATCAGGCCTATCTTAATTTCATATCCCCTTCATAATAAGTTTTGAGCTTCTTCCATACCTCATGAGATAACTTACATTTCATCGCTTTGACAAATTTTGAATCTAAAAAATCACTTAGAGTAGCATGCTTAATTTGAGTATTGGATGTATAGAATTCTTGATCATCTGCATTAGTTGGAATAGTATTAGGGAATTTATAATCAGTCTCCAAAATAGCCCAAACATCTACTCCTAAGGAGATGATATATCTCCCCATCCTTATCTTCCAAAAAGAATTGTTAGATCTATCAAACATTGGAGGCTTACTTTTCACTTTGATCATGGTCATCCCCCCTTGAACTCAACCTTCAAGTAGTTAAAAACTCCAAAATGTAACCTTATCTAATACCACTTGTTGGGCCAAATATCATACTGACAGGGGGCGTTGAATATGTGTGAGAGGGATTTTACAATTTATCAACTTTAATTAGCAAAAAATTATACAATGATGAAGCATGATTGTTCGCAACATATCAATAAATAGAACAATGCATCATAAAGATAACATCAAATCAACAATACATCAAGAATCCATCACATAAACACATGGAGTAACAATCCTTTTATGTGGAATCCCATATGAGAGAAATCCACAAATTCTTCTTATTCTTATTTTTCAATTCATTAAAATAAGTTTACAGGCACCCACCCACAAAATATGCAAGTTTCTATTTGTGGTAGGCTACAACATGATTAGAGCACCAACCTTAAAAATGTGCAAGAAGTTACTCATTGTAGGCTATAACCTAATTGAGTTTCCAATCTTGATGACGAGAAAGATCTTATTTTCTTTAGGATACAACTTGATTGAGGCTTCAACCTCACTGAATTCACCAACCTCCTTCTTAAACTTATTATGCACCTCTTTTCAAAATATTTCAAACTAGATCCACATGTTCTTTAAAGTATTAAAATACAATAATCTACACTTCTCATGTTTTTTTCAATCTCAAATTATACTCTATCAACACTTCACTTCAATCTGCTCATCAATTTGTTCTTATAAACCTCACACTGGAACCTATTTCTCCCATATATTAAAAACCATTGTGACCTACTCATAATCTCTCAAACCAAATACATAGATTTTTATCATCAAAACTATATAAATGAGGCTTTTCATAACTTTAGACATATCTTCAACCCAACCTTGATTACCATGCCTCTTTCTGAATCCGATTTGGCTAAAAAGTGAGCCCAAAGCCCCCCAAAAACCATATAAAACAATATACTAAATTATGGGCTCTACAAATACCCCTTTCCAAGTGTGCTTCTACAAAATTCCCAATTTCTAGTGATCAGTTCTAAAAAAGAGTCTTTTATCAACTTCTTAAGTATTCTACAAAATGTAAATTATAAACAAGAAAAAAAACGCATTTTAACCTTACATCCACTGACATTCGAACCTGGGTCTCAATGCACATAACACCAATATGCTTCCAAATGGGATATACAGTGAGGCTTGTAATGTCACGGTCTTGAATACCTTTTGTTATAACAGAGCTTGAATCAAGTAGAGAGGCATGATGTCTGATCGAATTTTCACCCAACATAAAACTATATATGTTACGGGTTGTACGAAACAATGATTATAATTTAGCTTTCGAAACCAACATTTCATGATCGTGCCACTATGGAGACCCTTCCCATTATGCATGTCAAATGTTTATTTCCCATCTAACTCACCAAAATAATTTGCAATCATATTATGGTGACCCTTCCTACTATGCATGTCAGGTGTTTACTGACCAATATGATGTGAATTACTTTTGTCATAAACGATGCCACCAATTGTTTCTATATATATTTGGCCATCAGACTTAGATATGCATTAGCATAATCACCACTATACATATATCCATACATCACTATATGTTGCCATAACTTACACTCCTTCCATCACAAAATCTAGAGTCAATGAGTTGGATGGATGAGGTCGCAAAAAAACAATAACCATGAAACATTTTGACTTGACTTCCACCAAGGTTAATCATAGATTAAGCTAAGCATAAGAATTAATATTTTCAATCCTCATTTCTTGAACCAAACTCAATGTCTAACTCAAATGAGCCAGAAATATAACTGGAACAATAACCAAACCAAAAATTTGATCTCCTTCATAAGCTTATCACTTATTTCAACCAAACAACTTGATTGTTTCTCACATAATTGTATGTTTTATTCAAGTGATCACACATATATATTTTTTGGATGGTTATGGACTTATAATGAGTTGAAAATAAAATTGGAGAATGCGATAGGAAAGAATGCGAGAGCATGAACATCAACAAACTTAGTATGGACTAACATGGAACTAATGAGGAAACCAACCTGGAGACACATAGAGGACTAAAATCAATGCATGGAAATATCAAAGTAGCACAATGAAGACATGGATCCTAAGGAGAAACTAAAATCAAGTTTGAGGAAAGGCCATAGTAAGGTCCCATGTCCACATTTCATTAAGATTAATGGATGATTGACCATGGTACCAACTGAATACATTTATTAGTAGGTCATCTTATATGGCTTCCTTATATGTTTTGACGAAGAAATGTAGCAAGGAGTGGGGAATATATGTACTTACAGAGGATAATATGGGGTACCTAGGGAGGCACACAAGAAGATAACGAATGTTATGTGGCCATAATAATGGAATATGTTTGTTATGTAATTATAAGGAAAGAATATAACAAGAAGGGATAGTTAAGAATACTCATGATAATGTATAAATGCACATGAGTATCATTATATTAAATATGTGTTCAATTGTATTATCTTGCACGAATATTTGTCGTAGTGTGATTCCTTCCATAAGGAGTATTTAATGGTGTTACATTAAGGGTTCCTCTTTCTATATGCTTATGCTATTTATTGTGAATGTCTTGCATATATTTGGTGTTTTAAAGTTTATTTTAGAAGTTATATAGTGTATTTTCTCTTATAACGTTTTTGTTATATTACATTGGAAGGTCACGCTCCTCCACCCATAGATTTTTAACACATGTTATATTATTCATCCTTGTCCAGTATTCAACCCGTTCCTCTAACCAATACTTAACTATGCCACATATTAATCACACTAATGAACTATATGTCATCGGTTTTACTTAATTATGTCACTCTCTAAAACCAAAATCTCATGGGTTTCAATGAATATACCACCTATTAACTGTATTACCAAACTACGAGTCATGGGGTATCGATTGCAAGTTATGATGCACAAGGAATACATGTGTAACTTTCAATTACATGCCTTTGTGTGGAAGAGAGAGACATGTCAAGATGACTTGATTTCTAAGAATAACTCATCATGAGAAATATAACGCCTAAATCACTTCTATAATTTAGGAATTAACTAATAAGGAAACATAGACTTGTCCAGTACATTGGCTAGATATCTTTTCTTTTACATTAAATCAGGGAAAATTTCATTGCTTGAGGAAAGATATATTAGATTTATTCTCTCAATTTGATTAATTAATTTGTTTATAATGATAGAGATATATGATTTCCATTGAAGTCCAAAATTTACGTATTATTTTTCCTAAATAAAAATAAATGGAATATTAAAAAATGGATTTCAATTACATGTTATATTTATTATAGCATCCATTTTGAGGTCTTCAAAGATTATACATGTTTTTTTCCTACTTTGTTCTACCAGGTATTTATGCAATGTTCATGCATATTGGTCTTGATCAGAAAAATAAGTGGAGGAATAGATTTTAGCCAAGAATGAGTAACTTTGAACATTGTCTCAAATAAGATAAGCATGTAGCTTTTTTGAGTTGTAAATATTTAGTCAAGTTTGTCATTCAATGTAGTTGGGCATACAATTTGAAAAGAATAGTTTTTAAAGTTTTGTTTCTATTTTTTACAGAATCCCTTATCTCACTTTTCTCTTAATATTACATTTATAATGATAGAGATATTATATCATGGTGGTGTAAGTCTAAGTTTTGTAGTAGACATAGCTTACATATTGTAGAGTACATTTTTAAGATTGTGGCAAGGTTATTCTAAATGAATAAAGAGTTATTTTTTTAGATACAACACACAACTAAGAAAGCTTCTTACTCAATATATGATTAGTGGGAATTCTTATATCTATTTTTCTATTTAATTTCAAACCATTTATCATTAATCAATAATGTTACGTAGAATCCATAGTTATTAGTACCTGCTTCACCATGGACTATAGCACTTGCATCATGATCAAATTGTGTTGAGTTTTGATTATTTTTCTAAGTCTTTTCAATTTTAACCAAAGTTTCGGGAAATTTCTAAATATCCCTAATTTTTCATAAATTCAAAAATAATTTTCTAATTTTGGGAAATCTTATTTCTACTTTTCCATTGGCTAAGCGAGCCTTAATGTGACATAATTCTCCTATTGGAGGGGTTTTTATTGATGGTAATTTTTAGTGCCTAACCAATGATTTTAAAATAAAAAATACCAATTTTTTAAGTGGCCAATCCGTTGGTCAGTGCTCTAACATTATCATTGACACAATTCTTTGAACAGGTCCTTAATGTAAGTAGGGGGTGAAGGGGTTCATCAGTGAGTTCTCTAACATTAATATTGATATTGGCACTATGATATGGATTTCCATAACATTGATACATTATGCGAAGTGTAGAGAAGTGGAGGAATATTTCATACATTGATACAAATCTTCCTTTGCACCTCTGCATTCTGTACAATGTATCAATGTTTCTTTTATCATCCCACTAATGACCATTGATGGCACCAAAAACCTGTGTAGATATATGTATTTATGTATGAATATTAGAATCATGGCATGCTAAATCCTATCACTACCATACATCTTTAAGTGACAAGATTATTAGATCTAGAGTAGGCATGAATCGGTGGTGCCCACATGCCATTGAACATTGCTTTCTTTACATATTTTCGTCTTTCAGTAGAAACTAAGGAGTAAATTTTACATTTTCAATTACCTTTCATTGAACGTTGTTTTCTTTACATATTTTTTTCTTTCAGAAGAAACAAGGAGTAAATTTTATATTTTCAATTACCTTCCAAAAGAATAAATAAATGAAATGAATCTATCGATCATTATCATGTATAGTAATGAAAATTAAAGTGGAAATGTGAATTTAGAGGCAAGCTTAAACTCCACTTGTCTTTCACACAGGCCAAGGAGCATGAATGCATCTTAAATTCAATATAACTCTTGTCGATATGGAGAGTGCATGGATAGCACCAGTAAGCACTTATTATTATATTATTTGGAAGGTACCATGAATTTGTTCATGTAAACAATATAAATGATATTTTGTGGTGTATTTTGTCAAAATTTTGAGGTGTACATTTTTTATGTTTGTAGGTTCGTTAGAGTCAAAGAAAAAATTAATCATTATGAAAACTCTATTTAATTTGACAGGAATTGAACTGACAAAACAAACTTATCTTAGTTACTAATTTAACAATTAAAATGTAGTGAAATTTCTTACTAATTTATTAATGTTTCATTGTAATTATGTTTCATCTAGGTCAAACATATCTAAATAATATAGTTGCAAAATATTTAATTCTCTAGCCTATCTTCATATGGGAATTAATAGTTTTCAAGGATCAATGGTTTTTGTTTTTACACTATAATACTAAAATTATCTCATAATGGTATCTTATTAGTCCCTTCCTCATTAGGGACCATACCATTCACTTTGCGGTTAAGTTGCATTTACTATGCATTATTTGGTTGTGTTTTTACAAATTTAACCAAAGTTTCAGGAAAATGCTTAATATTTCTATATTTGCATAAAATAAGAGATAATTTATGAATTTTTAGTAAATGTTATTTCAAATTTTTGATTGTCTAAGGAAGCTCTGATGGAACATAATTCCCTTGGTGGAGAGTGTTTTATTTTTGTTTTTCTACAATGCCTGACAATTTATTTTAAAATTTAAAAAAAATGTAGTATTGTGAATGGTCATTGCATTGGTGGGTGTTCTAACATTATCGCTTTTATAATATAGGTATGCTTAATGATCCAATAATTGATGCGGTTGTTGTTAGTTATTTGTTGAATGGTGTGAGAATTGATGCAGTTACAACATGTTTGCATAGGCTCAAAGGGGGCAGGGGGCGGGGAGGGGTTGAACAAATGTCGAATTATTGTTATTATGTGCCGGAGAATTGGGGTCCTTTCCATAGTGAGAGGCATGATACAGTTGAACGATGTGGTAATTGGTATGATTTTGTTGTGCAGAATAGTATATGTGAGAGAACTGGGGTCTTCTACATAAATGGGGGTGCTAAATAAAATGTGTAACGAATGTGTGGAAGAATTTGTATTTTAAAATTATTATTTAGGAGTTTTTTTTGCAACTACAAAAGTAGTTCCATGAAGGTGGTTTTGTGAAGCTAATTGTTGATTCAGTTGCAAGGCATGATTATGTTAATTCTCTATTCAATTATGTGAAAATTCATGTGGTTTCAAGTTGTTTGGATAAGCCTCAAGGGGGCAAGGCAGGTAGGGTTGAACAAATTTCGAATTAATATTATGATGTTTCCTTGTGCAAAGTACAAAGTATGTGCGGGAGAGCTGAATTCATTTTCATAGCGAGTACTAGCCTCATTGTTTGGAACATGTATTGTGTGGAGGATGGAGTATCTGTGGGAGATTCGAGGTATTTTGAATAAACACGGGTGCTAAAAAATTGTAATTTCAATTTCTATGTAGAAAAATTGTTGTGTATTAAAATGAATGTATGAAAGTCATTGTATTTTTTAATTATTATTTAGAAACATCTTTAGAAGTATGGAAGTAGATGTATAAACTAGTCATTTGGAGGTATCGTGTGCAGAGTTTTGAATGTCAATTAAGGGCATTATTGAGTGCGAAAGTAGTTGCGCGGAGGTTGTTGTGGTTTTTGGTTCGTCATTTGCATGGCCAAAAAATACTATTTAACCTTATAATTTTTCATAATAATAAAAATGGATTCAACACCATTAGAAACCCCATCAACAAATTTCCCAATAACACCAAAAATCACTGCAAACCATTTTTTTAATGTTTTTTTTCACTGTGTTTTTTTGTCAATATATTTGATTGACACCAAAGATGATGAAAATTAACAATTGTAACCTTGAATTACAAAAATTCACTACTATATTTTTTGAACAATGTTCCTGGACTTTCATTTTTCTTTTCTAGTGAATTTTGAAGACCCAAAAAGCTATCCATAATGTTTCATTGTCACCAATTTTTTTTTTTAATTTTGGTAAAAACTATCAAGGTTCATCAGAAAAACAAAAAAACAATTCAAACACTCTAAGCGTTCGATTTCTTCAAAATTTTCCCACTGAATCTTGTAGAGAATTTTGTTATCTGCATCGAATAGTATACTCTGTAGAGAAAACCATCAATAATAGTTAAAAACAGTAAAATTTGAAAGAGATATAAAGTAGTCTAAAGAGAACAAGTTCGCTTGAAAAATCATGGAAATTCCTCCATGATTTTTGCTAAAATCCGGAAAACATTTTTGGGAAATTTGGGTTACAACTATTAGGCTTGACCATTTTGAGTGTTTAGGGAGTATTTGATGGTGCTAAATCCATTTCCACCATAAAAAAAGATAAAAGGAAAAAAAACGATTCAAACACACCTATGATCAGATTTTTTGGAAAAAAATCGTTGGATTTTGAGGAAAAATAACATTTTGTCTAAATTTGTAAGATATATTCAACTACTCTCTATGAAAAATTGACTTCATAAGTGGTCCCACTACTTTTTAAAACCAAACCAAATTTGATTTATTAATAACCTAACACATTTGTTTCTTGTAAAATTTGACACGCATTTACAATGCAGTGCAAACCTCATTTTGCTTAAACGCATTAAATTTGAAACTCTTTGTTTTTTAAAATTTCTAAAATAATTTAATTACTTAAATTTAAATCTCGTCAAATTATCAATAACACCACAAAATAGCAAAATTACCTTATATGACTAATTGACTTCCCAATTACTCCCCACTACTTTGTAAAACCAACTCAAATTTGATTTACGAATAACTTAACACTCTCATTTCCCGTAGTATCATAAAGTGAACCAAAGCATACAGAATAATGAAAAAATATTATAGGGAAAATCTTGACGAACCAAAAAATTATAGCATTACCAAAAGAAAACAGGAAAATCAGTGTAGAAGCTTAGAGTATTATACAACTTTTGTATCCCTGCGTTGTTGCTATCGTCCAAGCTCAGATTTACAAAAAACAAAATTATGTAAGGAAACAAAAGCTCAGATAATAATCCAATATCTTAAATGCAATTTGCAAAGAGAAAAGGCTACATGCCCCATTATTTTGTCTATCACTACATATAGTGCTTTTCCCCTTACTATACTAGTTGTTTCAAATATTTGTAGTCTTGTTTCCATATAAATCACCACCTACGACTATTTTACGTTTGAAACACGCTACAAAGATAAAACCAACATCCATATTTTTCATCATCTTGATATTTTTACTCTGATTAATAGAAAACAGAGCTACAAATAAATACAAGTCATCTCAACATTTAATTCACCAAGTACACATCAACTTATTGCATTAAAAAAAACCACATAATCACAAAACATCAAATCTAAAAACATGATTTTCATACACTTTGAACATAACACATGCATATATGTGAAAACGAAAAGCAAGTGCATCTATGGACAACCACATCTAGACTCAACAAGGCCTATTCTGTCAGTCATTGACATTTCAAACTGATATTAATAAATGTTGCTCCCAGATATCATGGGTGTTTTCCCCACATGCTACCTCTAAAAAACACAATCCATTGTGTGAAAAAAGCTTTCAAGCTTTCATTATATGCACTTTCCATAAAATTAATATCAAAACACATCATAATTAAAATACCCCTCTGCACTTTCCTCATTCCACACAAATATTTCACATGCATTTATTCACCGATAACCTTTGCACATGCACAACCATCTCAACACAACTTCATTAACACAACTACTTCTGCACTCAATAATTCTTTCAGTCATTGATAGTCAAAATTGATATTAATTAATGATTATACGTTGTGAAATACATCCCTAAATAGAGTAAAATATATTATATATATATATATAATATATATATATATATGTAACACCCTCCTCCCACATCCACCCAAGTAACCAATGCCAACCAGGTTAAACATTAGATGAGAGGCTACTAAGATCAAACTCAACCTCCTAGGTGACCTTAAGGAAGTGGAATCGATGGAACATCACACAAAGTCATCCAACATCATCAACAGAACCCTCAGGATACAAGTTAGCCACTCCAACAACCTATCCCTGGGTCCTATTGTTGTTTTAGACCTCTGAGGCCATAGTTGCTCTCATGCTATGGGCAAGAGTGCAACCAAAGACCTAAACTCACTCTCATTGGCCTTCCTTCCAGCTACTATGGACAAAACTTGCCAGTTTTGTGCCAGCAACCCCAGGAATTAAGCCACTTTTTCAGGCCCAGATCCCAAGCAATTTCCACGAATCGAATGAAAACTTAGAATCAAGTAAAGTATAGGGAAACAATGATGCTAAAGTAAATAGTTGATCAAGACATTAACTAGGCCCCTACTAGTCATGACATACATTTCATAAACCATATTTTCAACATGTAACCTACATGTGTAAACAACATAATTAAGTGTAGGGATCCCATACTTATATGAGAATCGTCATAAACCAATGTTTCCTCATGTATTTTCCTACCTTATCACTTATTAGGTCATAGATACAACATCCATTCAAATACAAGTAAAAACATGTTGACAACCAAACGTAACTGCTGCCATAAAATGTACATATAATTAGCATAATAGGAACATAAATACAATAAACATATCAATAATCAAAATCCATATATTTACACATTAAAATCGATAGAATTAATTTCTCATTAATCAATGCAATGAACCAACTAGTGATGGGACTACCACATTCCGCCCGACCATAGATTATTTGATCCAAGTCTCTCTTTAGCCAATAAACCATGTGTCAAAGTCCAAGCATGAAGGTGGGAATCATAGAAAACACAAAAAAACACCAATTAATATGGATTCCGCCGGAGTTCTCTGCTGACACTGTGATGAATTTGAGTTCCTCCTAGTTTCTCGGGCTTTACTGTGCATCCCTAGTCTGATGCAGGGATCACTAGGCACTACAACGAGACATACTATCTAGGATCTACCATGCATTCCATCCTGGAATCACTAGGCCCAATGGAGAGAAAATACACCTCTTAGTTTACCACACATCTCGCCATTCATCAGAAAGGATTCCTAATTCCACCGAGGCACACAATCTAGTTTTACCACAACCCATAGTCTAGTTCAAGGGTTTCTAGGAGAGTGGATTCTTGTATCCTCAATCTGATTCAAGGACCACTACACCATGTGTTTTTCAATTTGGATACCCACCCCACTCAGCTTCGAATCCAATCCGTCCATCCCACATAAACTAAATGAGAGAACCCATATCATCAAAGATATTAGGAAATGGCAAGGCTAGGCTGAAAATATTGTCACACCTGGCAAAACCTATTCCATGGTAGAAACAAAACACATGCAATCCCATTCATGCCAAATCTAGCAAGGAAACTACACATGCAAGTCGATACCTTCAATGAAGCCTGTTGTAGCTACTTGATCCTGCCTTTCCTTGTTGATCTTTTCTTCCTCTTACCTTCTTTGCCTTTCTTGCTCCATTGCCAAAGTGCTCCAAGAAAAATCTAAGTGTCTAAGAGTATGAGAGAGAGAGAGAGAGAGAGAGAGAGAGAGAGAGAGAGTAATGAAAGAACTCCAAAGCTAAACTGGAAAAAGGTTACCAAATGACCCTCAGAAGCCTTTTAATGAATGAGGCCTCTATTTTCTTAATTTTTCATTATTTTGCATTATTTTCCTCCTTACATGCAACTTGTGACCTTTCACCTTCTCTTTCTCCTAATTTCCATTATTTTAATAAATAATTGTGCCAAAATGCCATTTTTCCTTTCCAAAGACTTAGCCATTGTCTTTTCCAATTTCGTTAGGCATAAACAACCAAATGAACACATAATAGGATGTCCTACCCAACACTCAGCTTGGAATAAGTGTCCCATTCATCTATGGTTATTGTTTGCAACTTTTATTACATGAAAATTTTCACCAGGGTTGTTACAGAACCCCCCTCCCCTTGGGGGACACCATCCTCAGTGTTCAACCACACATATACATTAGCAACCTACTGAAAGGGGACATGTTGCTCATGGAGATTTATAACATAGCTCGATGTAGTATTTATAATGAAATATCTGCTCAAGAGAAAAGAACATCATGACAACATAACATACAACATAGTGGAGCTTTATATCACAACTCATTATGGTATTTACAATTATCATCCTGCAAAGTGCCAACTCATATAACATCATAACATCATGATAACATAATCACATGATAGAATAATAACATGACACCCATACTGCATAGTGGAGCTTTATAACATAGCTCATTAAGGTATTTACATCCATACACGGGTGAACATATAGTTACATCATCAAAATATAGATACCAAAACATATTCCAAATCACATACCAAAACATATATCAAACATATACTAACATCATATCTTAGCATATATATAAAAACATCATATAAAATATATCAAAACATCATATAGCATATATCAACCATCATAAAGCATATATTGATCATCAGAAAGCATATATTAAACCCACATAAAGAAAATACTAAACCAGCATGAAGCATATACCAAGCCATCATAATCAAATACTAAACCACCATAAATAAACTACCAAACCACCATAAGAAAATACCAACCACCATAAGAAATCACCAGACCACCATATCAAATTTGCTTTGCCTCAACCAGCAAATAAGGAACGATACATGACCCTTATCTGATCTACCATCTCCCATGTAGCCTCATCAGGCCCAAAGTGCTTCCATTGCACTATAACTTGCTCGATTTCTCGGTTCCAGAGCATGAGCACGTTTTTCTGCAATATACACTGAGGCTCCAGCTGGAATTCTCCATCTGGTTCCACCTGTAATACATACTAGTCAATTACATGATTAGCATGTTTAACATACTTCTTAAGAAATGATACATGGAAAACATCATGGAATTTCAATGTCAGAGGCAGCGCAAGTCAATAGGATACAGGCTCAATCCTCTTAATGATATTGAAGGGTCCAAAAAACCATGGTGTCAGCTTGGCAGATGAGCCAATCCACAAGGAGCTATTCTTTGGTTTGATGTGCAAGTTCCCCTATTCCCCAACCTCAAACTCCTTGAAGAACCTATTCCTATTTGCATAACTCTTCTACTTATCCCATGCTACCTTGAGATTCTACTTGATCACCTGCATCTCATGTTCCATGTTAGATCCCTGTACTACTAGTCTAACCTCTTAACATTCTTAGTACAACCCACCTATTATATTGTTGTGCCCATGTAGTCCCAATATTGTTATTATTGTGCCACATAGAAGCCCACTATTGTTATTATTGTTCCCTTACATTATTATTGTTATGTCGGCTCTAATTATATTATGACCCCTTAGACTCCTATTTATAGAAAGGAGGTCTTGTCATTCGTATCATGCAATAATTGTTCATTTGTGTAATGTAAAGGAGGTTTCCCCTCGAAGAGGCTGAATTCTAAGGTGTTGATCTATCTTTTCTACCATTTTATGAGCCGGTTTCATAACATGTGTATCAGAGCTTTGGATTCTAGGGTTTCGCTACTCCCAATAGGTCATCGTGGAATTTTCGCTATAAATTTTTTTCTGTGACATTTCAGAAGCTAAAAAAAAACCCATTTGAGAGGAAAGCTCGTTGAACCTTGGGTCTGAATTTTAGATCTTGTATCAGTATAGTCTTGGCGATATGATCTGAGTAAGTTAGGGTTTTTTCAAGCTCCATAATTTCATCTAAAACAGATCATCATGGAAGTTTCGTAATAACTTGTTCGCTACAAAGTTTCAGAAGCTAAAAAGAAAACCCTTTTGAGAAGAAAGTGGTCAAAACCTTGGGTCCAAATTTCAAATCTTGTCTCGCTATATTTTAGGATATACGATCTGAGGAATTTAGGGCTTGTGCAGACTCCTGAATTACATATTAAACAAGTGACGTTGGGAAAAACATCATAACTTTCTCTCTGAGCATCAAATTGAAATTTTGTAAGAAGTTATAGAAAGACGACGGACTATAGTTTCCTATTGATATTTTTCAAATCTGAGAGTCAAAACAGTGACACATAGAACTTCATACAAGTTCGATCTTCTTAAAAGGTATATAATCAGGTCATTTTGGGAGATTGTGCATAGATATTTCTTGGAGAATCCAATTTCGATCAGACTAGTGGCATTGGAAAGAGGACTCATAGGGGTATTATAGGTCAAGATTTCAGAACTTAAATATCTGAAATTACAAAGTTAATCATTTTGTGATTGAGCTCCTAAAATCAACAAAAAGCGAGGTGAGGAAGTTTGATGGCAAGGATCTGGTAAATTGGATACTATAGATGGAGAAATATTTTGATCTACATGGTGTACCACTATTACAAAAGGTACATATTTCATCTAATAATTTAGAACCGAATCAATTTTTATGGTATAAATGGCTTTGTTCTCGTAAACCACTTGTTACATGGTCAATTTTCACGGAGGAAATGATAGCACATTATGAGGATACAAAGAGAAACACCTTCTTTAGCTAATTGACGAATCTCAAACAAAAGGGTTCAATGGTAGAGCACATTGAGGACTTTCAAGAATTGAATATAAGGGAAAATGGTATTCTAGAGAAGTAGAGGGTTGATGTCTCCATAGGGACTTTAAAGGATAACAGTCAACATGAGGTTCGTCTTTGGGAATCTAATTCATTGGAGAAGGCATTCAGGTTAGCAAGAAAAGTGGAAAGAGAAATTATGGCAACAAGGAATTCTAACCCTCACAACTATAAAGATGGAAGTGGTGTTTCTCCTAGCCTTCCACAACCTCAAGGGTTACACCACAACAATTGGAAGAAAAAAGAGCAAAAGGACTTTGTTACAATTGTGATAATAAATACATTAAAGGTCATAAGTGTGTTGAGAAAAAAATATTTTACAATGGTTGTTAAGAGGAGGAAGGAAAGGATCAAGAAACATCAAAAGAAGAGGATATACACCAGGAACCAACCCCAGAGAAAGAAGAAATGAATCCAACCATATCTTGTAAAGCATTGGCAAGAATTACTCCTCAAACTCTCAACATAGAAAGAAATATCAAGAAGGAAAAGGCTCAAGAAGTGAAAGATCACATCGATAAGGAAGAAATGAATCCAACCATATCTTGTAATGCATTTGCCAGAATTACCACTCCTCAAAATACCAAGATAGAAGGAGATATCAAGAAGAAAAATGTTCAAGAAGTGAAAGATCACATCGAGCATCAAGAAATGAATCTGACCATATCTTGTAATGCATTGGAAGAAATTACTACTCTTCAAACTCTCAAGATAGAAGGACATATCAAGAAGAAAAAGATTCATAAAGTGAAATATCACATCAAGCATCAATAACAAGTTGTCCAACTTTTAAAGGATAATGCCACTTTGGTGCAGAATTGAATGACATAAGAGGTAGATCAACATCACAGTGAAAGAAGTTTTGATGTAGGCGATTGGGTATTTTTATGGCTACATCTCAAGCAAGCTATTTATGAGAAGGAAAATTTGGAAATACTACATGCACTTAAGAAATAGTGATCTTACCTAATTGGAAGACTCTTCAAGGTAAAAATGGATCATGATACTCTTAAATACTTTTTAGAACAAAAATTATCTTTAGAACAACAGAAAAAAATGGGTCACAAATATGTTGGGTTATGACTTTGAAATCATCTACAAAAAAGAGAAGAAAAATGTTGTTGCAAATGAACTCTCAAGAAAGGATGAGGATTTGGAAGCATTGTTTTTTGTTATTTCTATTATCCAACCAGATTGGATAAACAAAGAAAGGGATGAATGGAAGAAGGATGAAGAAGTGTGGCCACTCATTCAAAAGTTACAGAAGATCCAGATTCAAACAATATTACAAGAACCTAACGAGGAAGGAAAAACCATATTGGGGCTTGGAGCAGTCATAGAAACAGGAATTGGATAGCTACGAAATTGATCAATTTCAGAGTATCTCATCAAGTGGAAGAACTTACCTGTTGAAGATTGCACATTGGAGGACAAGAATTTTATACATAACCATCAAGAACTACTCAAGCATTGAGGACAACACTTTTTGAAGGAGAGGGGCATGTTAGGTCCCTATACTACTAGTCTAACCCCTTATTATTATTAGTACAACCCCCTTATTATATTGTTGTGCCCACGTAGTCCCCATATTGTTATTATTGTGCCCCATAGAAGCCCACTATTGTTATTATTGTGCCCTTACATTATTATTGTTATGTCGACTCTAATTACATTATGACCCCTTGGACTAGAAAGGAGGTCTTGTCATTTGTATCATCCAAGAATTGTTCATTTTTGTAACGTAAAAGAGGTTTCCCCCTCGAAGAGGTTGAATTCTAAGGCATTGATCTATCTTTTCTATCTTTTTGTGAGCTGGTTTCATAACATTCCATTTCTGCCACCATATATGATCCAATCAATACTCTGCTAACCAGAGCACTCCAACTAATGGGAGTGTTACAATTATACCCATACAATGCCTCAAAAGGACGCATCCTCAGTGACTCCTGTTAACCGTTGTTGTATGTAAACTCTACCAAAGGGAGATACTCTTCCCAAATCCTCTGCTGATGCATCACATACATCCTCAACATATCCTCTAATATCATGTTGACCCTCTCTATCTATCCATCTCTCTGCAAAGGATAAGTTGCGTTGAAGGCCAACTCAATGCCCAAACATGTAAATAACTCCTTCCAAAACTTGGAAGTGAACTTTGTATCCTTGTCTAACACAATCTTCTTTGGAACACCATGTCGTCTGACCACATCTCTGATGAACACCTGTGCCACATCACTAGTTGAGAATGTAGACTTCACCAGAATGATGTGTGCAACCTTTGTTAAAATCTTCACAATGACCATGATGGAATCATGTTGCTTCACTATCTTTGGCAACCCTGTAATGAAATCCATGGAAATTACCTCCCATTTCCATTCTGGAATTGCAATCGGCTATAGTAATCCACTTGGATGTTTACACTCTACTTTCACTCGCTGACAGTTGAAACATATATCCGCAAACTCGATTGAATCCCTCTTCAAGTTTGGCCAATAATAATATCTCTTCACTATTGTCAGTGTCTTATTATAACCTAGGTGACCTGAATATGGTTTCACATGAAACTCCCTCAAGACCACCTTATTGAGTTCATTGCTATCCGATATATATATCCTGTCTCAGAACCTAACCAATCCATCTGTTGTAAGACAATAGTTCATGCCTTGTGCACCTGCACCTATACCTATACCTATACCTATAATGTTAAAGAGAGCCCATACAGGTTGCCATAATTTAAAATTATTTTAGAAAAAACCTGTGAACAGTTTTGAAACCAACGTTTCGGACTAGCTTAGTGAGTCCATCATCAGGGCAATGAGATTGTACTTTGAGAAGAGAGAGTACAAGAGGCTTAATAGTTATTTGATTTTTTTTTTATTGTTTCTTTTAATTGTCGGCTTAATTATTTATTAATTTAATATATAAAGTGTTTATTTATTTTATTTCATATTTTTGTTATTATTATATTTTTATTAATATATATAAGTAAATGTATTTATTATTATATTATTAATTTTATATACATAATATATATAATGATATGTTTAATCTTTATTAATTATTAATTGGTTTATTATTTTATTCGTTATTATTATTATTAATTTATTATTATATTTTTATAAATTATATATATATATAAGTATATTATATATTAATTTTTATGTCTATATAATTAACCTTTATTAATTTTTTATGTTCCTATATTAATTTATTTATTTATTTTTTTATCAATTTTTTATGTATAACTGTAACTATATTAATATAATTATTGATTTATTAATTTTTAGTTATTATTATTATTTTATATATTTTAATTTCTATTATGTAATATATATATAAATTCGTTTTATTTAAATTCTTGTGTTATATATTAATCTATGTATAATATTTTAGTTCTTAATTTTATACTAAGTTTTTACTAGAGTGTATATAATATTAAAGTAAGAGTAGGTTGTATTTATTTATTTATTAAATTAAATAATTTTTTTTATTATTATTATTATTATTTTTATTGTATATATATATTATATTATTATTAATTAATTAATAGTTAATTTATTCACTAATTTATTTATTTGTTTTCATTTTTATGAAAGTTTGCGAGTCTGTATTTATTGCTTTCTTATTTTGTTTAGTAAGGGTTTCCATGCGTTAATTTAAGGCCGTCGTCTCTATTCATGCTATTGGATGAATTTTCGATTTCGATTGCCTCTTTCACCCTTCTTTTTAAATAATGGTCTTCCTTGTGAATTAATTTAGCTTGTTCCATGCAAATATAATGTAAGGAGGAACAAGCATGCTCTAGCAGACCTGATTTTTCAACTTGTTCCTTGAAATATCATTAGTGTGTTCTTTTAATCTTATGCCAAAGGATCTCCCTGTTTCACCTATGTATATTTTGCCACATGAGCAGGGAATCGAATATACTCCTTTGTGATTTTTGGGTCTATTAGGTCTTTAGCAGAATCTAGCATGTTTCTGATGCTGTTAGGGCTGTGAAGGCAACCATGATATTATGCTTGGACAAAATTCTAGCGATTTTGTCTGTGTTTCCTTTTATATAGGGTAGGGAGATTGTAGGGTTTTCACTAGTTTTTCTTTTTTGGTTATTGGTTTTGGATTTATTGATTATTTTTTGGATAATGTTTTTTTGATAGCCATTGTTTATAAAGACTTTGTAGAGATGGTCAAGTTCTTCTTCTAAGTGTTCACGGTTAGAGATTCTAGAAGCTCTGGTAACTAGGGTTTTGATGACACTGACTTTTTGCTTCGGATGGTGGTGGGAATTTGAGTGAAGATATTTGTCAGTGTGAGTTTGTTTCCTAAAGACTTGGTGGCTTAGTTTGCCATTTTTCTTGGTCAAGAGGACATCTAGGAAGGGGAGTTGGTTATCTTTTTCGATTTCAATAGTGAATTTAATGTGTTCAGAGAGGTTGTTTATGTGTGATAAGAATTCATTAAGTTTTTCTAAACCATGGCACCATTTAGCGAAAATGTCATCTACAAATATTTTCCATTCATCAGGGGTGAAGGGGAAAGATTTGAGAGCCATTTGTTCAAAATGTTCCATGTATAAATTGGCAATTAATGGTGATAAAGAAGAACCCATGGCAACGCCATGAGTTTGTTCACATATTTTACCTTTGAAATGCCACTTATACCTATAACACTACATGTACCTGTAATGCCACTTATACCTATAATGCCACTTATACCTATAACACTACATGTACATGTACCTATACCTATACCATGACCTGTACCTGTACTATCACCTTGCTGCGACATGTGCACAATCTCCATATACCTGACATCCTATTGTCCTGCTTGCAAGATCCTATCTTGTAAGTTCGTCCCATAGGAGCTCACAGCTACCAAGTGATGTACATGTACCCATTTACTGAGAGCATATGCCACCCTGTTCTCTTTACCTTTGATGTACCTGATCTCGAAATCAAACTTGTTGATCGTGGCCAACCATCTAGCCTGCCTGACATTCGAATTTGGTTGGTCAAATAAATACCTCAACCCAATGTGATCACTCGTAAGTACAAACCACCTGCCAAGAAGATAGTTCCACCACATCTTCAATGCATGTATAATCATTGCTAACTTAAGATCACATGTTGGGTAGTTTTGCTCGTGCTCATTTAGTTTCCAGGACTCATAACATACCACCTATCCATCCTACATAGGGATTTCACCAAGCCCTCTCTTTAAATCATTTGTGTATACCACAAATGCTTTGTCTAGATCTTTAATATTTATTACTAGTGAATGCATCAACAAATTCTTAAGCTGCTCAAAGCTAGCTTCAAAATCCTCTATCCATTCGAACTTCTTACCTTTCCTTTGCAATGATGTAATGGGATAATTAATTTGTGAGAAGCTCCTAATGAAACTCTTATGATATCCTTCCATACCCATGAAATATCTCACCTCAACCACATTCTTAGTAGCTACCCACTCCATGATGGAACTTATCTTGTCTAGATCTACTATTATTCCCTCCTTGGAGACAACATGTCCCAAGTTATGCACCTCAGTCTGAAAGAAACTACACTTGTTGAGCTTAGCATACAATTGATGCTCCCTCAACAATCTCAATACTTCTACTAAATGCTTGACATGTTCATCCTCATTTTTAGAATGTACAAATATATCATCAATGAACACAATAATAAACTTATCCAAATATGGGTGCAACACACTATTCATCAAACACATGAATGTAGCTAGAGAATTAGTTAAGCCAAATGGACCAACAACAAACTCATAATGCCCATAACTAGTCCTGAACATAGTCTTGTAAATATCCTCCTCTTTGATGTGTACCTAATGGTATCCGGATCTCAAGTCAATCTTCGAGAACATTGTTGCTCCCTTTAGCTGATCGAATTCAACTGCCTGTAATCAATGGATAATCTAAGGGTACCATATTTCTTCCTCAAAAACAAGGCTGGTGCACCCCAAGGTGATACACTTGGCCTAATGTATTCTTTCAATTGTCCAAAATTTCCTTCAGCTACAATTTTAACTCAACCAACTCAAGCATGCTCATCTTGTAAGGTGCTTTCGATGTTGGAGCTTCTTCTGGCACTAACTCAATAAAAATGTCTACCTCCCTATGAGGTGGAAACTCTGTAATGTCCTTAGGGAATACATCCTGAAATTGCTACAAAACTGGGTACTTGTTCAACACATCTACATCCTCAACCTCCTTACCCTTATCACTATATATGTTTATCGAAAATAGCTTGCATCTTTTCCCACAACTACACTTTTCTTGCATGGATATTACCATCCTAACTAATGTGGCTTTCTTCTTACCCTACAAGACTCTTGTTTCTCCATTGTCATCAATGCACTCAATAGCTTTGTTATAGAATTCAACCTTCGTTCTATGTAGATAAAACCAATCCATTCCCAAAAACATAATGTATGATCCCAATGGTAACAAATTCAAATGTGTTGATGTAGGCATACCATTTATATCAAATGTGCAAGCTCTCACCCAATCATGAACTCCCTTCTTTGTACCTGTAGCCTACACTAACCAAGACTCTGCATGCAACTCCTTATTCGAACCACACTTATCCACCAAGTCAAGACTAACATAGATATAATTAGATCTAGGGTTAATCAATATATATATAACTTGATTACAAAGCTTACTGTCCATCTCAATGATAGATGCCTGGTGTTCTACTTGTCCATTCTCCACTACTCCATATATACGTGGAATACTTTGACCAACATCCCCAACATTTTATGCCTTTTGTGCACTATATATCTTAGGCCTTCCACCCTAATGTTGCAGACAATCTCTCCTAAGGTGTTCCTCACCACATGTCCAAAACTCCAACTGACCAGTTCCCTTACCTCTATGATGTTGCTGTTGTGATCCATGTCCTTGTCTAGCTACATTAAATCTCTTTTGCACAGCCACATCCCCTTCCCATCTACATGTTGAGGCCTTGTCCTCTTAGGCTACCATTTACCTCTACATTTTTCCTTTCCCTTCCATCCATGCTATGATCCATTCTTACGGTTTGATTTCTCATAGAAATGCTTTAGTTTCCAATAACTTCCTCAAGTGACCAAGGCTCATCATACTTAATCCAATCTCTAAATGCTAATGGCAAACCAGTGATAAATATCTGAACTTTAGCCTTCTCATCAGCAAGATATGGTACATAACTCAATAGTTCTAGAAACTTGGTCGTATACTCTTCTTATGTCATTCATCCCATCTTTAACTCATTGAATTCTTTAGCCTTACTATCGTAGTATATTTTGAGAAGTACTTATTCCTAAAAATCCTCTTGAATTCCCACCAGATCAAGTCATTTTTCCTTATGTCTCTAACCTACTTAACATATTCCCACCATATGTATGCCTTACCTTTCAAGCTAAAGATAGCTATTCTAGCCTTCATGTTATCTATATACTCATGGAACTCAAAGAATTTGTTCATCCCAAGTATCCAAGCCTCTGTATCTTCTAGATTATTCACATCTCCATCAAAATTAGGTGGTGTTTCTCTCTTGAATACGTCTAGTAAGTACCCCATATCATTCCTCCTGTAAGGATGATAGCAACGATGATCATGATGTCTATCAGAACTAGAACTAGAATAATACCTCTACTCATCGCCCCTCCTTTTCGAGAGTGTCCAAAAACCTTCCATATCTCACTGTGATAGATCTATATGACTTGTGTCTACTAGAAAATCTACTGCCATATGCTCCATTAGTCCCATCCTCATGTGCGTGGCTGATCCAAAGCGACCCTTGTCACTGCAGTTCTAAAAAAATCTAAAGAAGTATAGAATTGACCTATGGTTGCTTCTCTTGTGCCTGTATGATATGATCATTATTTGCCTTACAACTCCTTATCCCTTCATTCAAGCTTCTCAATGTATCATCCAAATCAGAAGTATGCCCCACACCACGCTACTCATCTGATGCATAGGGAGATTCTACGTAATCTACCACCTAGCTAGCCATTTGATCTTTCTCTTCCTAAAATGCATAATATGTCGGATAAATCAAATCACAATAAATCAATGTTCCTTAGTATAGAGAAGGGAGGATACCTTATTTGCGAGATCACCAAATCAACATGATACATGTATAACATAATCATAACAACATATCGACATACACAAGTAAATGTATCAACACATAATCATAATTCTAAATAGGATTGAGTCATCAATGCAAGGCCATACTAATAATGCATTCTATGACCTCATGCATGACAACAACCATTACTCCATTATACACATTGCTACATGCAACCAACAACATGCATAAGAAATGCCTTGCCAACTACAAATACACATAAAGACATGTAGTTGAACATGATCGATCAATTCTTGCAATCAACCTACAAGACTGATGCATGTAATAAAAACATTCAAAATGTATCCTAACATACAAGGATGTAAGTAGGTGACATAAAATCAACATGTAAATGACAAATAACCATATGCAATCAATCACATACTCATGTCAAATATTCTTCATGAAATTAACATCAAATTTTCCATGATAACCGTAGTACAACCCTAATCCAACATCAAGCAGATGCAACAAGTATACAAGTGTAAGAGACACACATGCAACTAACATGCATGCATGACTAACACATTCAACCCAATCTAGTCCAAGAGTTGAACCGTGCTCTAATACCATTTTGTAACACCCTCCTCCCACATCTACCCAAGTAACCATGCCAACTAGGGTAAAAATGAGATGAGAGACTACTATGATCTTATTCAAACTCCTAGGTGACCTTAAGGAAGTGGAATCAACTAAACATCATACATAGTCATCCAACAGCATCGGAAAAACCCTCAGGAGACAAGTCAATCACTCTGACCACTTGTCCCTGGGTACTACTATTGTTCTAGACCTCTAAGGCCATAGTCACTCTCATGCTATTGGCAAGAGGGTGACCAAAGACCTAAATTTTCTCTCATAGGCCTGCCTACTAGTGACTATGGACTAAACTTGCTAGTTTTCCACTAGAGACATTGGGAATGAAGCCACTTTTTCAGGCCCAGAGCCCAGGCCACTGCTGATCCGAATGGAATCAACCCATGGTATTCATCCACCCATGTTATTCATCCACCCATGGAATTTACCCATGGTATTGTATGTGGCATCCACACATGGTATTGTAAGTGACATCCACCCATGGTATTCACAATACCATGGGTCAATTCCATGGGTGAATGAATACCATGTGTGGATGTCACAATACCATGGAAAAATATAGAGATATGGCAGAAATAATACTTCATTTCATTAATGGAGAATACTGAAATATGCTTACAAATAGAAATGGAAATAGACTAGCTCGAGCGATGGTAGCTTATCTCTGAGAAGAGATGTGGTGGCTACATGCCTCTAAACGACCTTATAATGAGGCTCAAGGGCCTTTTTATTAGTGAGAAATAAGAGCAAACCCTAAACAACCAAAACCCTAACCCGAGGAGATGTAACACCAAGAGTTTATGGGCCCTGTTGGGGTGAGTTGGATAGCCAACTTCCCGGGGTCACGACTTCGTCAGATTATCTTCGTTTGACACACATGATAACCCATTGGAAAGATATATATGAGGAATGCAATGGAAAGATTGATTTTAGACAGAAATTCATTGGCGATAGACTTCCATAAAAACATCGTTTATGGCCTCAAAATGGCTCCGGAAGTTTAGGACCCGAAAAATTGCTAAAAATAGTAAATTGTGCTACAATTAAGGAAATTGAAAAACTGAAAGAAGAAACGGTGGGGATCCAAGTAGAATTGGCAGTTGGCCACCAATATCCACCAAGATCATTCCTCCCCCCTTAGGAAGCAATGGTCCTCATTACGTTGAGTTCCTTCATGGGATGAGGAAACTTCTACTAAACTTGGTCCCTGGTGAGCCACTTGCCCTAGTGAAGGAGTTGGCCTAATTTGACAACTCGATATAGTTGGATATTCTGCTGGTGAGTGTGCTCGATCTGTGTGTCCATGATTCGATCAATTGCAACTTATTCCATGCAATTTGGATTTAACTATGTTGGTGTGAGTTGTTTTGCAATGTCAGACGTGTCTAGTAATGGTGGAACGTATGGTCGAAGGAGGTCCACATTGAACACTGGATGCAGGCCAAGGAATGGGGGAATGATGAGCTCAAATGCATTGTCCCCCACAGCCTTGGTAATGGTGTAAGGACCATATCAGAGTGGTTTGAGTTTCTGATAGGCTCTGGTAAGGCGTTCCTTTTGCAAATGCAACTAGACTTTGTTGCCCACATGAAACTTGTGTGGCACTCGATGTTTATCATGTCGCTGCTTGTACTTGGCATTTGATTTCTCCAGAATGTCATGGACCTACTGGTGGATATGTTGGATGTGCTCAATGAATTTTTTTTCCCTATCTATTTCGAACTAGACATGAGGTGAATCTATCTGAGTAGTCTCAAATGGCATGGCCACATCAATGGGACATAGTAGCTGGAATCCCAAGCCCACCTGAAAAGGTCATGGCTAGTTGAGCTATGGAGAGCCCGGTTATAGTTGTGCTAAATATAGGGGAGGCTCTCATCCCATGTGCATGGATTCTTTGAGTTTTACATGTGCAGAATATGTATGATCATCCTGTTTACAACCTTTGTCTTTCCATCAGTTTGGGGAGGGAAGGCTATAGACTTAGTAAATTTGGTGTACAGCATCAACCAGAGACTGGACCAAAATGTACTGAGGAACCTTTTGTCCTGATCTGAGATGATAGAAAGTGGGATCCCAAAGCGTACCAACACTCATTCAAAGAAGAGCTTAGTATTGGCTTCTGTTGTGATATTCTTCTTGCAGGCCACCATAATGGCCATCTTCAAGAACCTATTGATGACCAAAAAAACGCAGTCGTTTCCATGCTTAGTAGAAGGAAGGCATGCCATGTAGTCCATGGAGATGGATTCCAAAGGTCAACTAGGGGTAGGCAGCGGGGTATATAGGCCTTGCTTCTTGATGGTCAGTTTGGAAATGGTGTAGGTAGTGCATGATCTGATGTACTTCCCGACATCCTACCAAAGATTCAACCAGTAGAAATACTTCTATAGTACTACCACTATTTTCTCGACCCCAAAATTCCCAGCAGCCTGAATGTAGTGTTCTTCCCAAATCATCTTGGCATGCTCACTTGAAGGAACACAAATATGAACCAAGTGGCATAACAGGGCATCCTAGAGGTGAAAATCTAGAACATGCTTACCCTCTAAGAGTGTCTAGCATGTGTGGCCGAATTTTGGGTCACTTTCATAGAGAAGTGTTCAACTAGAAGTCTCATGCCCACAAGATTTAAGCACGGTGGTTAACGTCATGATTGGTGGTCGACTGAGGCAATCTACAACATTATTGGTGGTTCCCTTCTTATACTTGATATTCAAATGGAATTTTTGCAGGTATGTTGACCACCTCTGATGGCAATCATTCTATAGCTTCCCTTGGGTCTGTATGAATTGCAGGGACTAGTGGTCTGTGTGGATGACCATTTCCTTCCCCAAAATGTAACGCTTCCATTGTCGGCAGGCCTACACAATGGATTATATATCTTTGTCATAAGTGGGACACTTCTGGACTGTGTCTGAAAGTGTCTCACTGCGATATGCCACTGGATGCCCGTGTTGAGTAAGGACTGCCCCAATACCATAGTCAGAGGCATCTGCCTTAATCTCAAATGGTTGTTGCAAGTCTAGTAATGCAAGCACTGGTGCCGAGCAGTGGCGATGTTTCAAATATATGAATGTCTTTTGTTGAAATTCAAACCCAAATAATTTTTGCTTTTTCTCCTCCCTTACTGACTTGACTCAACGGTCAAGTGATATGAGACAATTGCAACACAAACTTGCGGTAGAAGTTGGAAGTACCCAGAAAGTTGTGGAGCTATGTTAGAGTGGTTGGAGATGGCCAATCCCAAATGACTTGAATCTTGGCTTGATCCACATGCACCCCTCGTTCATCAATAATGTATCCCAGATACTGAACCTGGGTCATGCCAAAAGTGCATTTCTCCAAATTGCCACATAACTTGTGTTGTCGCAGTGTTTGGAGAACCTGTCAGATCTGGTGGAGGTTCTCTTCCCAACTCTAGCTGAAGATCAAGATGTCATTCAATTATACCACTAAAAATGAGTTGGTGAATGGCCACAAGATGTTATCCATTAGCCTCATGAAGGTTGCAGGAGCATTCTTCAACCCGAAAGGCATAGCCAACCATTCAAAGAGGCCCTCCTTGGCTTCGAAGGTAGTCTTCCACACATCAGAGGGTTCCATTGGTACTTGGTGATATCCTGACTTCAAATTGATCTTGCTGAAATATTTTTCCACCTTCAGTTGGTCCATAAAGTCATCAATCCATGGGATTGGGTACCTATTCTGGACAATGATCTTATTCAGCACCCGATAGTCAATACAGAGTCTCCAAGTCTTGTCCTTCTTCTGTACCAACACAATCGAGCTCCCACAGGGTGACGAACTCAGTCGGATGTGACCTTTCTGTAGCAGTTCCTGAATATGCCTCTTGCTTTCATCATTCTCCAGAACAGAGCATCGATAGATTGGTCCATTGGGCAGTGGCGCACTTGGGGTCATGTCGATGGAGTGCTTGACTTGAAAATGCAAAGGAATCCCCGCGGGGGAGGTGAAGATGTCCTCGTACTCCTCCATGACCTTGTCCATCTGTAGTTGTCATGCGGAGGGGTCCTGTTTAGAGGTCGTGGCCACCGTCTTCTTATTTCCTTGAGGGCGTATCATTAGGAAAACAAATTTCCATGTTTTGGAAATGAGCTTACTGCGTTGTTTTGCAATAATCAAAGAGATGGCGGTAGGCAGTGCTAGCTCTGGTATCCCGTACAACTTATTTCCCAAAGTAACAATAATAGCACGAGGCCTTGATTCATACACAACATGTCTCTTCAAAAGTATGGTTGGCCTAATAATACATCACAAACATCAAGGGGATCAATGTCACACAATACCTCAGTTGTGAAGGGCTTGATGTTGTATGGAAGGTGACACTACTGGCTCATGTGATGATCCCATCCTTGGTGAAGCCACCTGATGGTGTACGGTTGTGGATGTTTTGTGGTCGGTAAGCCTAGCCGCTTCACGACCTCTACTAAAATGAGGTTCTTTTGTCTCCCACTATTGACAATGAACTATAATGGGGAGCTGTGTACCCACATTTGGGAGTGGAAGAGGCGCTCCTCCTCCTCTGGATCTTCGGTTTCCTACTTCTAGATCTTCATGGTGGCAATGGTGGTGTTGGGCTCCACATTGATAATATACTTCCCTTTGTCATTCCCCTTGTCGTGTTCTAACTTAGAGTCAGAACATGCATTTGATTCTGAAACCTTTATCTTGGCCACTAGTGATTGCTTGGCCCGACACTCACTTGTGTTGTGAGTGGAGCTCTTATGGAACTCACACCACTTTCCCATGTCCTTTTTCTGGCTTCGCACCACTATTATTTGCTTGTGGCTTTGGCGGGTTTTCTTGGGCCACCTTGCCTTGGATTTGTCCTTTGTTATATGGTTTGGCGGCACCTTTCCCCTTCTTCAGATTCACAGATCCAAAGTCTTGCTTCTTCTATTTAAAATTTTTCTCGATCTTGATAGCATATCGATATGTCGTGCCAAGCAAGGAGATATTCAAGAATTCTATTTCTTCCTAAATGTACATGTGCAGGTAGCCGCGGTATTTGAGTACCAAATGCGGCTCTGAAACCTTGACACCCAAATTTGTGTGAAGGGTATGAAAAATATTGGTAAACTCCAGAACATCTTGGTGCATTCTCTGTCGCAGCATGGTCCACTTTATGTATTGATCCTCATAGCTTCCAATAGGGTAGTACTGCTCCTTGATGGTAGCCCAGAATGAATTCCAAGGGGGTGCAGCTGAAACAGTGAGGTCATACTTTCATCCTTTTTCTCACAGTAGGCTTCCCACTAGTCCTTGATGTGGGTGGCGGCTTTGAGAAGAGAAAAATTAAACTTTTCCCGGCTGAAAAAATCATGAACAGAAAAATACCCTTCTAGCAGATTTAACCATTTATCTACAACCTCTGCATCTATCTGACCCTCAAATATGGGAATTGCAAAGTTAACTTGTACCTTAAAGGGTCTAGCACTTCCAGAGTAGCTTTTGGAAGTAGATGTGTCGTCCCTCGATAGCCGGTGAAGGATCTGGGCAAAGTTGTCCATCATCACATTCCTTTGTCACTCGAGGGCCTCTTCGAGCAAGATTTTGATAGGATCTCCTGGCCCCTCATCTTTCTTTTCATTTTCCATGGGAGGCCATTGAGATTTGCGACGCTAGTCTTACAAAGGTTTGACCAGTTCAAGCCCTCACTCCTTATATTCCAACCTCATTGGGGACATGCAAGGAAAAATAGAGAAAGAGCATACCGCTATAATACCACAGGTCAATTCCATGGGTGAATGAATACCATGGGTGGATGTCACAGTACCATGGGAAAATACCATGGGTGAATGAATACCATGGGTGGATGTCACTTACAATACCATGGGTGGATAAATACCATGGTGGATGCCACTTACAATACCATCGGTAAATTCCATGGGTGGATGAATAACATGGGTGGATGAATACCATGGGTTGATGCCATTCTCCATTCGGATCAAATGCCTACAATGGAATGAAAGCTCAAAATCAAGTAAAGTACAGGGAAATAATGACGCAAAAGTAAATAGTTGATCAAGACCTTAACCAGACCCCTACTAGTCATGACATGCATTTCATCAAACATATTTTCAACATGTAAAATACAAGTGTAAACAATAGAATTAAGTGTAGGAATCCCATACTTATCTGAGAATCACCATGAACCATTGTTTTCTCATGTCTTTTTCTACCTTATCATTTATAAGGTCATAGATAAATATCCATTCAAATATAAGTAAAACCATGTTGAGAGCCAAACATGGTTGCTACCATAAAATGTACATATGACCAACATAATAGGGAAATAAATACAATAAACATATTAGACATCAAAATCAATGGAATTAATATCTCATTAATCAATGTAATGAACGAACTGATGTTAGGACTACTACATTCCACCTAACCATAGATTGGCGGAGCCAAGTCTCTCTTTTGCCAATCACCCCTGTGCCATATTCCAAGAATGAATGTGGGACTCATATAACACGTCAAAAACACCAATTAATGTGGATGCCACCGGAGTTCTTTGCCTACACCATGAGGAATTTGAGTACCTCCTAGTCTCTCAAGCTTTACCATGCACTCGCAATTTGATCTAGGGATCACTAGGTCCTACACTGAGACATACTCTCCAGGCTTTACCGTACATTCCATGCCCGAATCACTAGGCCCAACAGACAGAAAATCCACCTCTTGGATTTACTGTATATATTTTCATTCACCAGGAATGATTCCTAAGTCCACTGAGGCACATAATATGGCTTTACCACAACCCGCAGTTTGGTTTAGGGGTTGCTAGGCCAATGGTTTTATGCGTCCTCAATTTGGTTCAAGGACCACCATACTACGTGCTTGTCAATTCAGAGATCCACCCCACTCAAATTTGAATCCAATCCAACCATCCCACATAAACTGAATGATAGAACCCATCTCATCAAAGCTATCAGGAAATGGCAAGGCTAGGCTGAAAGTACTATCACACATGGCAAAACCCATGCCATGGTATAAAAGAAACACATGCAATCCCATGCATGCCAAATCTAGCAAGGAAAATACACATGCAAGTTGATACCTGCAATGAAGTCTGCAGTAGATACCTTATCCTGCCTTTCCTTGCATGATCTTTGCTTCCTCTTGCCTTCTTTTCCTTTCTTGCTCCAATGCCAAAGTGCTCAAATAAAACTCTAAGTGTCCAAGAGTATGTGAGAGAGAGAGAGAGAGAATAATGAAAGAACTCCAAAGCTAAACTAACAAAAGTTTACCAACTGATCCTCAAAATCCATTTTATGAACGGGGCCTCTATTTTCTTAATTTTCCATTATTTTCCCTCATTTTCCTCCTCACATGCAACCTGTGACCCTTCACCTCAATTTTCTCCTAATTTCCATTATTTTATTAAATAATTGTGCAAAAATGCCATTTTTCCTTTTCAAAGCCCTAGTCATTTCCTTTGCCAATTCCCTTAGCCATAAACAACCAAATGGACACATAATAGGATGTCATGTTGAACATTCAGCCTGAAATAAGTGTCCCATTCATCCATGGTTATTGTTTTTAACTTTTATCACATGAAATTTTCATTAGGGTTGTTACACTATATTTTTTATCCTAGCAAACTTTGCACAAAACTCACATAACATCCCCACATGCACAACCAAGTCTGCACAACTACTTTTTCACCGAATAACAACCTTTTATCATTTGTTAACATTCAAAATTTCACACACAATACCTCTGAGCAACCAGCTCCGCACAACCACCTTCGCAAAACCACCTTTGCAAAACCACCTTCGTAGAAACTTTTCCATAGTTGTAAAATACATTCCTAAATAATAATAATAATAATAATAATAATAAGACAAATCCTAATTTGTAACCACATGAATTATTATATCATTAAATAGAGAATTAACATAATACTGTGTTGCAACCACATCAACAAATCGATCCACGCAACCACCTATGTATAAATACCTCCGCAGTAGCGAAACATGTTCCTAAATAATAACTAAAAATGATAAAGTCTTCCACACATTTTTTTTACTGCACCACACTTTTCCTTCACACCGATTGAAAATACAATTTATTTGGCACCCCCATCTATGAATAAGACCTCAATTCTCATGCACATACTCTGTTTCCCACACAGTAAACATTACGTACAATTAAATTGTACCAGCTACTGCGTCGTTGATCAATATCAAAACATTCACTATGGAAAGGACCCTAACTCTCCCACGCATATTTTTTCCTTTGCATAGGGAAAATGTTATTAATTAATTCTTATACATTGTAAAATACGTTCCTAAATATAAATTTAAAAAAAAAAATTGTATATTTATTGTTAATTTTTATTAGGGATGTATTGTTCATTTCTTTGATAATTTCATTTCTTCATTAACACATTAAGTTCACCCCATAACATCATAAAATTATTTAGATTTACGTCATTATTTCATGGCATATGCCTCTATGTAGAAAGAACAATATCATCATCATCAATGCAGAGGAACATAAAGGAACAATAGAAGAAAATAATTCACTCATAGAGACGCCATGATTCACTAGAGTCTAGGGAAAACCCCAGTATGGGGAAAACCCTTTAAAATTATTCCTCTTAGTAGACTATCATCAAATCATTTAGCAAAAGAGAGTACGATGATCCATATCTTCTTCTATGCAACTAACCAACAAAATAACTCCAACATCCATGGAATGAACCCAACAATGTTTATACTCAAAACTTTGATTTTGAAGACTCTAATGAATTGTCATTGTTTTTTGTCAACTACCGGTTCATGTGGTCATTGACCAAAATCTTTGGAAAACTGATATTTCATCTTTTAGGCCACGTCACATTGAAGATTTTCCATGTAAGTGACTATAGCTTTCCCAGTTTCTTCCTTAAGCCTGTCATGCGAACAAATGGGTTAGATATGGACTATGGAAACCCTAAACCGCCTGTCACATGGATGGATAGCTTTTTGTGCAAATGGAAGGCTCCAATCACAGAGATGATCGTTTGTGTGAGTAACTCGGGTCGACTTCGTCATGTGGTGTGCCTGTGACTGAGGCCCAAAACCTTAAATCAGAGATGTAAGCTTTAGACCCTATAATTTCACCTTAGAGTGAACCTGATTCTCCACAGATGAGCCTCAGACCTGTGTGAGCCAAAAACAATATAAAAGAGTGTCTCATGTTCGTGACTAAATGAGTAGAGGGAACTCGTATTTATAGCCTTTGAAGGTGGTCCACTTTTCTTTAGGGTTGACCCAAGTGGAATTTGACTATAGTTGCATATTTTTTAAAGCTCCCTCATAAGTAGGGGAATTCCACCTATCAATATCTTACTATTAATCAACATGGCTTCCTTCCATCATATTCTATCCAGTCTCAGGTATCTCTTCATTGTGTATCATCACTGATCATCTCAATTCATATATTTCTTATTCTTTCTTATCTCTCAATTGTCCCTTCTCATATGTTAAACAGAAAATAAAAGAAGAAAAATTTTGACATCAGAGGGGAGCTCAATCTACCACACTCTATCCATCAAGTTACTACCTGGAATATTTGTCGGCCAAATACCTGATGATATCGACATGGAGCTAAATCTGCAATTTGTATCATCATTAGAGAGCATACCATCAGGGAGCATGTCTCAACTTGGAACCACATTGGGTAGAAGATCTTGACATGGAATCTCATGGGGAGCTACTACTATGACCCCATATTGAGAAATAGGATATCCAAACACATAAGGGAGCACATCTCAACCCTTGAATCACATTAGGGATCTCATTCTGAACTCAGAACCACATAGGGGAGAAAATCTCAACCCAATCCTATTACCTATTGATCTTCCCATCGATGAATCTAGGAATTCATGAGGTAGAACACCTATATCATAATTGAATTAGGTTTTACACCCCAATTACACTCTCAACCCGTTGGTTGGATGGGGAGTGGTATTCCCAATAATCCCTACTTGTGGGTATGATGCCAACTGGGGTATACTTTTCATAGACCAAATAGGGGAGCAAAATATCAGACCCTATGAGATAGGGGAGTAGCATCTCCAACCCTATGGGTAACATATGGGGGTGATACCATATTTTCTAGAGTTCCCTCAACCCCAAGAGCCCTCTATCTCAATTCCACACCCTAGGAGCTCAAACAGGGGAGGAAAAGTTGGGTCAATGTCCTTAATCATCGTTGCACTCATCATACTTATATATGGTATTAGCTTGATCATCATGTAGCAATAGTAGCGATCTCTTGTTCATACAGGACATCAAATCATATAAGAACATAATCAATAGTTTATATATCACAAAAAGGATCCCATATTCATCCTCCCTCTCAAGGAGGTGCCAACCACAAGCATGAGCCTATCGTGTACAACAACACTATCTCAATATATGAAGGTAACTCATTCCCAACTATATATGGGAGTCTATGCCAGTTGGTTCCCACTCTTTGTCATCATAGTGTATCCATGTCATATCCAGATCCTGCTCAGATGGATCTCTAAGGAGAGTTTTCGTGTTGCCTCATAGCTAGACATGCTAGCAACATCATACTCAACCTTGGTTAAGCTATGGACCTCTCATCCAAGATACCATGGAAGATATTATATTAAGGTAACATCCAAATGTGATCAATAATAATAATCCCAAACATCATCAGTACATCCATGTAGTCACATATCGTAGAATAAATATCTCATATAAAAAATCGATCATCTCATGCAACTATCTTGAAGGATGCTTGGCAGAAACTCAACGTATATGAAGAAGCACAATCATGAATTTTACTCATGTTCTATGCACATTATTTATATATACGGACAAATGTTCAAAATGGAACATCAATTCTTCAATCAACTGATGGTTTCCAAGTTAGGTTCAACAATATCCCTTCATAACTTCTTGAAATTCAATGAGAGTGTCCAAGGATTTTCATTTCCACTTTCCACTACTTCTTCAATAGCTTCGCAATATATATTACCTTTTCCCAACTTCAGATATAAATTCATCATGCCATGATTCATCATTTTTAGCTTCAAAAGCCATCTCCCTCTTACTTAGATCATCAAAGACTCATTTCCTATCAAAAGTTGACAATCAGTATATAAAACCAAATTTAAAATCAAAGTCGTATCTTGGAACACTTCTGATCTAGAGGTTTGGATCAACACATCATATTGGCTTCATACGATAATTGTCAATGCAATAATATTTGGATCAAGGAGCTTTCTTCATACAATACTCTCTGCAAGCATAACACTTTTCCAAACCAATATGCTCAATATTGTCCAATAAAATCAACTAAGTCAGCTTACCACATGCCAGATTATAACCAATATCAAAATCTTCACAATATCATAGTATCGTATTATTTAGACTAGGTGATAGGTAGAGCTCTCATCAAGTCAAGACTTCATCTATTATCATGTCAAAAAAATTTCATAAGCAATATCAAACCAAACTTCATCAAGTCATCCTTATGGTGATAATATAAGTCACTCGATGCAAATGCATACACCAAGAATAAGTCATTTAGGTTCCATCCATTTATCGTGAGGTTACTTCAGATTGAATCACATATGTCAATACTTCAACCACTATGCTAAGAACAATTAGACTAATAGAAAACCATTATCAAACACCAATATTAGCCATTGAAGGTCAATATGCCCATACAACATTTTTATCGATGCAAATCATCAGTTGTCAAGACAAATTATTAGTCATTAGATAAAATCTCAATTTTTCTAACATAGTGATATCTATAGTCTAAGACATATGTCAACATAAAATCAAAGTTCTAAATCATTATCATACATCATGTTCAAAAACTCCAAAACATTGCTCATATATAATATATATATATATTATATATATATATATATATATATATATATATATATATATATTATATATTATATATTATATATATCAATCAAATCTAGTTAGACTTTTACAACACAAACCTCAATGGTTAAATCATAATGACATATGCAAATCCCGATCACTTGAAAAAAACAAGTTTAGTCAGCATATTCATATGATAGCATGTCATTCAAACTTCCCTATTCATAGACCTTCTTGTTGTCTGCTTCATGTTTGTAGGAGTGACTTCCTTTAGGTGAACATTTGATTTCATGCACAAACTTCATTTGTGTCCTACAAGCATAGTCACACCCATAGGCCTTCCTCTATCCAATTGGGATATTATAGTCACACACTTCAATATGTTATGTGATCAATTGTGGCTTCCCAGCCACTATTTGAAATGCAATAAGTGAGAAATTATGGTAAGATCTTCCCAGAACTATCTCAGTGTCTTGGTCACACTCTTAAGCTCTCTTCTATGTAGTTGGGATGCTATAGTCATACTTGTAGAATTTCTTCCACGCGACTGAGGCTTAGAGTAAGAGAAAGCTCTCTGACCTTAGATCAAAACTTTGCTACAAATAAAAAAAGTTAGATATTTTTATATACATGCCTATAAATCATACTTTAATAGTAAAGAATATATAATGCAAATGACAATGGTAGAAAAGGATCTTATGGAGAGGCTTTCCCTCTGAATGAGAATCCACTTCAGTCATCTTCATTCATGCCATCAACTTGTGTATAATGCTATCATGCATCAACAGATTTGTTAGATAAAAAATTCTTACCATATCATATATTTATCATGGTTATATTATGTTATCATTAGCTACTTCATCATGACATCATTATGTCATCAAGAGTTAGTGTCCAATAACTAATAGGAGTACACTTCAAGAATCATAATCAAAAGCATTACTTGTTTGTCACATGACTGAATCCATCAAGTCAATTCATTCAATTTCAACATATGCCATAATTACTAAGCACATCAAATCATAATCATGATCAACAAAATATCATGAATACCAATCTCATTGTTACACTTCTATCATCATGTCTATCATGCTTTCACAAACAATATCAATATCATAAATTTACCATCTATTAGAATCAAGGAGCTAGCCTTCTTCATGGGATAAAGATATCCAAAAGTAATAGATGTTAGCCAAACATAAAGTATAACAACAAATCAATATTTCCAAGTAGCTTCATAGAATCAAGAAGTTTGTCATGGTTAAGAAGGTAAGATACTTGTTCAATATCAAGTGCATCATTTCATTATAAGATCCATGAATCCAAATCACTTTCATATGCATGCATGAACCATTTGAGAAGGAGACATTCTCATCATACCTTAGGGCTTGCTAGTATTACAACTAAAACATAACATTGAAATAAGATACCATATGTACCTTGTAGTATTCAAATACTTGTGCATATTTTCATTTGACATAGGTAACTTGTAGCACTTAGTCATCTTTTCAGAGGGTGCCTCTTTGCATTTTCCATATCTAGATTTTATTTCTTGCATCTCAGATGATCCTTAAGAAGGTTCCTCTTATTACATCTCATAAAGGAGGTTAGAAACATCCAAATTCAAATATACATGCAGGAAGTATAAGTAATGATCAAAACAATAATAATATCTATCGGTCTAAACAAAAGTAAAGACATAGAGCATCATAACCCAAGAAATATTTATCTTCAATGAGAGTTGATCCTCTCCCTCTTGAACGAACCTTAAAGAGTCATCAATTTCCTTTGTCTACATAAAAATGTTGCCTTCAATCAACTTTATCAACAATTAGGCCTACTAGAGACTATCCCATCGAGGGCTTCATCAAATCTATCATCAGTGCTTGAGAAACTAGGTTTCATATCTCTTATCTTTTCCATAAACCAAGGTTTCTCTCAGACCCTAACTTCACAATATCCATCAAACCCTAATACACAATTTCCCTAAGGCTTTCTTCAAACCCTAGAATCATTTTAGGTCTCCATCTTCTCTTACTTCCATCAAAGGTGTCTCCATTGGGATGATCTCCATGACTTTACTTCATCCCACCTTTGATACAATGTTAATTTTTCTTAGGGATATATTGTTATTTTCTTTGATAATTTCATTTATTAATTAACACATTTCACCCCAAATTATTCTTCTTAGTAGATTGTCATCAAATGATTCATAAAAATAGAGGACAATGATCCATAACTTCTTCTATGCAACTAACTAGAAAAATAACTACAACATCGATGAAATGAACCCTACAATGTTTATACTCAAAAAAATGATTCTAAAGACTCTAATGTATTATCACTATCTTCTTTCAACTATCAAACCCTGTGGTCACTAAGAAAAGTCTTTGGAAAACTGAAATTTCATATTTTAGGCCCCAGTCACATGTAGGAGGTGTCATGCAAGTGACTATAGCTTTCCCAGTCACTCCCTTAAGCCTACCATGTGAGCGACTGAGGTCAGATCTAGACCAAACCCAAAAACCCTAGTCACATGGATGTAGATTTGTCCGTGCGACTCAAAGGCTCCAGTCACATGGATGGAGAGTTGTCGATGTGACTCAAAGGCTCCACTGGCATGGATGGGGATTTTTCCATGTGGCTCAAAGGCTCTAGTCGCATGGATGATCTTCTGTGTGAGCGACTAGGTTCGACTTTGTCCCCTGTTATGCCTAAGATTAAGGCCCAAAAACCTAAATCAAATATGCGAGCTTCAGAACCTACAATTTCACCTCAAAATGAACCTGATCCTTTGTGGACGAGCCTCAGACCCGTGCGAGCCAAACATAAGATAGAAGAGTTTCTCATGGTTGTGCCTAAATGAGGTAGAGGGCCCTTGTATTTATAGCCTTTGAAGGTGGTCCACATTTCTTTAGCGCCAACCTTATCAAGTATGCACATGTGGGATTTTCTTCATAAGTACACTTTCCTTTATCTGATTGGAGTGATATTTAGGTTATTTTTGTCCTATCGAAAAGAGGAATTCAATGCAATCATTATATCCATCAAGGGACATTTCTAAAGTGGAATTTGACCGTAATTGCATTTTTTTAACATTTATTATCCTAGCAAACTTGCCATTAAACATTCGCATAACATCAACACATGCACAACCACATGCACAACCACTTCCGCTCTCAATTACGTGCTTTGATCAGTCATTGACATTCAAAACCCTACACATGATACCTCCAAGTAGCTACCTTCACACAACCACTTCTGTACTTGTAAAAAAAGTTCCTAAATAATAATTAAAAAAGACAAAGCCTTCCGAACATTTGTTCTACCGCAGAACACAGATTTTATTTAGCACCCTTGTCTATGAAATAACCTCCACATTGCTACTTCTACACTCAATAATTACCTTTGATTAGTCATTTACATTTGAAACCTCACATGTGATACCTTTGAGCAGCTACCTATGCATAACAACCTTTGCAGAGCTACTTCCATACTTGCAAAAAACGTTCCTAAATAATGATTAAAAAATGTAGAGCAGACAATTTATTTAGCACCCCTATTTATGTAACCACCTACCACAACAACTTTCACACTTGGAAATTCCCTTTGATTAGCCATTGACATTCAAAACCTTGCACACAATACCTCTGAGGAGCTAGCTTCACACAACCGCCTTCTTACAACTACTTATGTTCTTGTAAAAAAACGTTAACGATAACTTGCAGAGTATTATAGAGAAAATATCAATGAATGTAAATCAGTTTAGAAGCTTGCAATATTATACAACTTTTTTAGCTTTGAACTAATGCTACTGTTCAAGCACAACTTCATAGGTAACATTTTATGTAAGGCAACAAAAGCTTGCACAATACTCCAAGATATTAAATATAATTTACAAAGAGAAAACACTACATGCCCCATTGTTTTGTCTATCACTGCAAATAGTGTTTCTCTTTTCATTATACTAGATATTTCAAATATTTATAGTTTTGTTTCCATAGAAATCACCACTTGCAAGTATTTTGAGCCTGAAACATGGTACAAAGATAAAACTGCCATCCATATTTTTCATCATCGTGATTTCCGCCCTCTAATTAATAGAAAATAGACATGCACATAAATACATGTAATCTCAACATTCAATTCATTTACGGCCTTCCATCAGCCATTGACATTTGAAACTGATATTAATAAGCATGGGACCCATACATCATGAGCAGGAAGCATTCATTATCTACACATGTTACATCCGAACAACACAGTCTAGTATGTGCAAAAATATTTGAAGATTTTGTTGTATGCACTTCCACATCCCACAAAATCTATTAATAATAAAACTAATATTAAAACGCATTACAATTAAAAGAACCCTCTACACTTCCCTCATTCTGCATAGATTGCGCACGTGCATTTGTTCTCCACATAACTTTCGCACAACTTCGTCTGCACAACTATTTTCGCAGTCAATAACACCCTCAGTAATTGACATTTGAAATTGATATTAATTAATGATTATATGTTGTTAAATAGTCCCTAAATAAAAATTAAAAAAAAGATGTGTATATTTACGCCGTAAGGCATTTCCCTTTGAAATGAACTCCCCAAATGCCTCTATGTCTTAATCGTAGCCGTTAGATGTAATGTTAGATGATTGAAGAGAAATTAGCCGTCTAATTAATTAGGCTGATATGCCTTCCTTTGAGTGAGCTTTTCGTCTACTCTACTGCAATAATGTTTTTGTGCTCTCACTTACTGTTGCAATGATGTGTCCCATTTCTGCTATGCAATCTATTGTGCACGACCTAGCCATTGGTTATTTTAGTATACCCTATTTATAGCATCATTGTGGAGGGTGCTTTAGGTCCATTGGTTCGGCTCCTGGAATTTGGGAGCTCGTTGTGTAAAGAAAAGGTTGCGGTGGCCATTGGAGGGCTGATGAGCAATGTAGAAAATGCTTGGGGAATTGCGGCTTATGGTGGGATTTCAGTTCTGATTCATATTTACAAATCAGGAACCCTGGCTGCACAGGCCATGGCTACAGGGGCACTGAGGAATGTGGCCGCTATGGAAGAGATAAGGAAAAAGATGGCAGAAGAAGGGGCGATCACTGTTCTGCTCAATCTGGTTTCTTCTGGTATGCCATCTGCGCAAGAAAATGCAATAGAGTGCCTACATGCAATGGCTCTCCAAGATGAGAAAATGCGTCAATTGATTGCCAAAGAAGGCGGAATTTAAACCTTGTTATGTCTTTTAGAAGAACCCACTACGCCCAAATCGCAGGAGGTTGTCATCAGAGCGATAAATAGTCTTTCTGCTTTTGTCAGCATTGCTAAAGCCTTGGTTTCTTCTTCAGAGTTTCTGAAGCAGTTGGCTTCTATTCTGAAAAATGGGCATTCGACTGTCCAGCAACTAGTTGCTTCCTCTATCTGCAATCTTTCATTCAGCAATGAAACCAAGAAGGCATTGGGTGAAGCAGGGTGTATTCCCCCTCTGGTGAAGATGTTGGAAGCCAAGCCAAGCATATCTCAGGAGGCCGCTGCTCAGGCACTTTCTGCATTTCTTGTTGTGCAAACCAACAGGAAGGAATTCATCAAGGATGACAAGAGTGTGGCCCGTCTGGTGCAATTGTTGGATCCCAGAAACCAGACTCTGGCTAAAATGTTCCCCCTTTCTGCATTGTTGGCTCTCTCAACCAGCAAAACCTGCAGGAAGAAGATTTCCACAGCTGGAGCATGTCAACATTTGCGGAAAAAGAATGCCACTGTTGGAGCATGTCAACATCTACAAAAGATCACAGAGATGGAGGTTGCAGGTGCCAAGAAGATTCTTCAAAGACTCGCAGGAAGTTGGCTCCCCAACATCTTCAGTAGGAGATGGAGAGAATAATTGATCCAACAGGTACAGAAAACCCAACATCTACACCTAAACCACAAACCTTATTGCTGTCAATTATAAACTTTAATTCTCTCTTATTTCAATATCTACTCTGGCTCTCCCTTCTCCTAAATCTAGTCCCTCCCCTTATCACCATAATTCGTGCTAACATCATCAGCTGCCATTGCATAAAAATTTCTAGTATTCAGCATGCGGGTTTTGCTCCTTGCCCTCTATAGTTACCATGTTTTATATCTCTAAATTCTAATTATTCGACTTTTAGGCCTTGTTTCATAATCACCACTGGGTCATGAAATTACCCTAAAATCATATGCAAAAGAGTGTTAATTATTAATTTGGTTTGTTTAGGTCTGTGCCATTTATTTCAGAAGGCAAGGATTGTCCCAGTGTTTTCGGGCTTCTATAATTTATTGAGAATTTGTCTTGTGATCAAGAACTCTTGATCCAGGTGTTAGCCATTCTATTGTTTGTGCATATTCTGGTATGGGTTGACACAGTTGGGAGAGGAATGCAATCCTCTGAACTCATATAATATATATTGCCAAAATATTATCCCTGATATGATTGGATGGGTAGCTAATTCAGTAGTTAACACATTTTTTCCCAACGTGATAAGCATTATGCTTCAGTGTGTTTAATAGCTCTGGCATATCTGCGCAATCACTTCAAAGATCAAATAATATGTACAAGGTTTTCAGACAAATTTTGTTCATAGTATCAACTGCGGCTACAAGGGGTGTACTGTGTCTCGGATTCCTCTTTTACCGATATTGAAATAAACAATACGATGCAATAATTTAATCTGATTTGTCAAGCACAAATGTCATGCCTGTGTTTCTTTGTATTGTTCCTATCCATGGTTTTTGGACCAATTTTGTTCATAGTACCAGTGGTACTGGTGACTACATAAGCTTTATTGTCTCTGTTAGGATATTCCGACACATAGGAAATAGTTAAGTTCAACTTGGTCTAGTATAGAGTTAGGTATAGAGTTAGGTAAAGTGTGTTTCTTTACCGTTGTACATTTTGTAACTTACAATCCGACGGTCATGATATGTAGTGATCCGACGGTTCATTCTCTCCTCGGTATACCGACACTTGATCCATGGCTTGACACCCGACTGGTCCATGAATTCTATTTAAAGCGCATGGAGGGTCATTTGTAGGTTAACGTGCATGAGAGAAGCTTATGTAAATTGTCATTCTTTATTAATAAATTGCCTGTAGTAGCCACGTTGGCGCAGGCCGTGGACTGTTTCCCTCTCTGAGGGTTTTAACCACGTCAAAATACTGGTGTATTGATCTGTGATCTGTTTGTGAGCGGTGTCCTTCTGGTGTTCTGTCTGAGGAACTTACCCTGTAAATTCCTACACATAGTCAGTGCGTGAGTCACCAAGAAAGCACTAGAAGAAAAAGCCCACTGTGCAGGAGAAAGGAAATGTGGCAGACTTAGAATATGAGGAGGGCACCAAAGATTTGGATATGGGCACAAAGGACATTGACATTGAGGGTGTAGACCCTATCTCAAATCTACTCAAGTATATCCATCCATGCCAGCGTAAGGTGAAGGTCTCGAAGGACCCGGATGCATGGAAATTTCTGCTAAATACCCTGTTGCTACTAGAGAAAATCATGTTTGAAGGGCCGCGCTTGGTGTGCATTCATGCTCTTAAGTTGGAGGATTGGGACTTGGCAGACACAGAGTGATTCCCCCACTTGGCGACGGATACCTTTATGACCCGTGTGTTTTATAAATATTCTGGTGTCACCATGACAGTGGATTAAAGGGGTGGACAAGGCAGGATTGTTAAACCTGCTATGGGTGCCGCATTACCACCGCGCACCCATAACCTCGATGGTGATCAAAGAGTTGCTATGCTTAGTGCACAATGGGTGCCTATGGTTAGGAGAATCGATACCCATCACAGATATGTTGATCCATAGGGTCACATTGCTACCACATTCAAGGTTGAATTTGACCATGGCATTTGGTGGAAGGACGGGCAGGCACAACCTCACCATGAGAATGAAGGACAAGTTCAAGCTCGCCAAGAAACTGTGAGATACTCAATTTCTAGCATTACTGAATCCACGGTTAAGGTCACCACGCAGATTTTGTTTGGGAAAATAATGAGGAAGTGTCGTGTAGATGAAGTGCCAGCACCAGTTGTGTCATTAGTGACCTAGTGTGCAGAGGGCATACAATTTAATTGGGCATGATACCTTTGTGGTGAGTTCCTCGCGAACTACAGAGAAGTACAAGACTAGAGTAAGACCTTCCATTATGCTGGGATCTTACTCTAAATTTTGTTGGTTGCATGGGAATTACCGTAGGACAGCCAATTTCCTCCTATTGCGTTAGATCTACCAGAATCAACAAAGTTTGCTTCACTCTAGGCCACCAAGGATGCCGCGAGGGTCAAGGATGCTAAAATATTTTGGGTGCTGATGGAGGCAAGCATCTGTGCCACGATAAACCACAAGCCGAGGTTATCCCCAACTCTCTTTGAGAAGTTGTCAAGATATGTGGAGTTCAAAGTGAACTTCCATTGTGTTTCCATTTGGGCGCGGAAGGACCCGAGAAAAAATGGTATGATCTTCCATATCTAGCAATGGATGATGCAATCGCAGTGGTCCTAGAGAGTTGGCCATCATAGTGGCACACAGTCTCAGATGTGTTAGCTGGGTCTAGTAAGTCCACTGCAAAGTAGAAGAAGGAAGATGCCTAACTGAAGATGCAATAGTTGGAGGAAAGAAGGAAAAATGCGGCCGAAGACAAAGCTAAAGCAGAGCACATTGCTAAGAAGCAGGAAGAGGAGGAAGAAGAAAAGGAAGAGTGCGACTCTAACAGAAGTTAGAAGTCTCCTTTGCTGCAAATAGAGGAATAAAAGCAGCAATCAAGACAGGAAGGTGCAGACCCAGGACTACTCCATTCCAGGTTAAGCACACTAGGGAGTAGGAAAAAGTAGCACTGCGGAAGAAGTCCAAGGCTAGAAAATCATCACTTGACCCGATCACTTTGATTGAAGGTGATCTGAATGATATTAGGGACACGGTAAGGGATGCAACTGCAAAACCACTACAAAAGTTCGATTAGCAGTAGAAGCAGGCCTTAGTCACCATTCAGACGGGTCTACACGAGATTCAGATCTAGGCCACTCAAGTGCAGACTAGTGTGGGACAATGCAACGCGACGTCAAATAGCTTGGTGCCTGGGACCTCAGAAGCAACAGAGCTGGTCCATGCCTTGGATCCCCGGTTTGTTGTGTTGCTGGATGGAGCATTGAATACCAAAGTGGAAGCTGACAAGGCCACCATTGGCACCCTCAATAAGGTTGGATTGAACTTGGCCGCACTGCCAAGTGAAGCCCTTCATACCCTATAAGATGTTGCGATCGCAAAACTTTGGTCCAGAGAGAAACGCGCGCTGAATGTGATCAGCGAGAAGAAGGTCAACAATGCCTAGATGTTCGTAGAAAAGAATTCCACGATTGATTTCCTTAATAAGATCACAAAGAAGAATGAGTGCACCACAACTGTGGTAGCTAAGGCCTATAGGACTGTTCCAGAGCTGACTATCCCAGAAGATGCGCCAGTCGATGCCAGAATTTGGAAGCTCATTGTAGGTGTGCGCGATGCAAAAATAGAGTTGGCTAAGGTTCAATTTGAGTTGAACCTTAATATCATAGAGCTCAATTTGAGGGCCCAGCCTTCAACTCCACCAGAAGTCAAAGAGCAGCGTGAGACAACTGTTAAGGATGTAGTTGCCATAGTGGATGCCACAATGAAGGAGTGCACTTCTCTCTTCTAGCAGTCACTCGAAGTAGTTACCAGCCTATAGGAAGATCCCAACATTCAATGGCTAGATACATAGGAAAGGGAACTACAGCAGAAGTATGACGAGGTCAAAGTGATGGCACACACCGTGGCCATCACATAGAAGTTGGCGAAGCTACAGGAAGCGAAGGGACTTAAGGAACATGTGGACGCAACAAACCGCAAGGAGGCAGTATTGAAGGCTAGGTTGGTTACTTGGCTAGATGAAGCATATGTGCTCACGACAACCATTGAAGGAAAATTGGCTAGTCTGTAGGAAACACAACAGAAAATACAGGCAGATAGCGTAGGACCAGTGACAGAGCATTTGGTCGAGTAGGTTAAGCAGGGAGTGACGTAGTGTACCTTTGAGGTTGTAATAGTACAGGTGGAGCTGGGAGGTCTTTGCGACAAGATATTCACGCCAGCAAAGTGATTTGGGGGCGAGTCACCATATTTGTGTTGGGGGCTTGTTGGGAATGGGTCCCTTAGGGTCAATTTGGAGGTTGAAAGCCTAAGTTTTGTATAAAGAATGTAAAGTCTCCACGTTTTGTGGTCGTGGAGCACAAAGATGTAAAGAATCATCAAGGGTTTCCGCCATTAGTTTATGTAACTTGTGTCAGCTTTATGAGATCCACCCTTGGTCCACGGACCATGGGATTGTATAAAAAGGGAAGTCTTAGAAGATTCTAAGGAAGTTTTAGTTCAATTCGGATATGTTTTGAAGAGTCCTTAATGTAATGGGTCTGTGAGAGCTAAGAGAGAAGAGTCTTATCGTAGGAGAGAGACTTTGTAGTTATGTGCAGAGAGGCCTAGGTTAGAAGTCTACAGCTGAGTGCGTGGACCCCTGCAGCTGTGTGCGCAGGGTAGTTAGAGTTTGGAAAGGAGATCTGAACATCAAATAAAGAGAATTATTCTGGAATTACATATGTATGAGCTATTTTACTTCTATTATGAATGCATGCGATTATGTTATGTTGAATAATGGGTTTATGATTTAATGTTGTATTGATGCAAGAATCTATGTGTTTTACTTTGTTATATGAATGCAAGTAAGAATATTTATTCACACGAAGATAATCATAATGCATGTTGAAGTTATCCACTACTTAAGCTAATCTGGGTAATTATAGCAATAAGAGTACTTAGAAAGACGCGTAAGTGTTGGAATCACCTATTTAGGGTATGCGAAAGACAGTCGTAGACCTTTGCGGTGGTCTAGAAGATGACTAAGGGAAGTATATCAATAAGCCCTGAAGGGCTTATCAATCTGCATGAAGGAAGGGTTAGGGTATAAAGCGACATCACTGCCATCTCAGGGTGTGGAAACTTGGTTCTTGCATCCCCCCATACTTCTTCGCAAGAGACTTCAGTTCGCACTTCGGGGATTGATGTCGAAAGGGCTAGTAGTGTAGGGATTTTCTTGGCTAATCAATGCTGAACCTAGGTCAGGGCCCATCAAGCCAACAATATTGTACAACACAAACTGACTAGAATGGTGGTAGCTACGTCTCAATAAAGAGAGTTGGCAGCTACATGCATTTTAAAAAGCTATCACAAGAGGTAGGAAGAATGGTATTTTAACATAAAGAAAGAACCCTAAAGGTCCAAAACCCTAACCCTAGAAGATGAAATGCCAAAATGTTTATGGGCCCTGAGGTGGTTAGTTGGTACATCAATTTCCTTGGGGCACAACATTTTGAGGTGCATGATAGTTCATTGGAAAAAACTAACTGAGGAATAGAACTTTTGACTAGGGCAAGGGAATTCCATGGCAATCCCTTGCCCCTCAAATTGGAAAATAACATTGGTTAGGGCCTAAAAATTTCCCTTGAAGTTTGGGAACCAAAAATCATAGAAAAGCTACCAAGAAGATAAAGACTTGTTGACTTACTGGAAAAGGTTGGTGGCCACTAAGATCCGCCTAGATTATTCCTCCCCCTTTGAGAAGCAATAGTATCCGTTGTGTCAAGTCACCTCATCAGATGGGCAAATTACTTCTATTCAATTTGACTCCTAGTGAGCCACTTGACTTGGTGAAGAAGTTGCCCTACTTTGACAACCCAATAAAGTTGTATGTGTTGCTGGAGGGTATCCTTTGTTTTGGTGCCATGCTCCAATCAAATGTATCTTGTTCAATGTAGTTTGGATTGAGTTATGTGGGTGTTGTTGGATAGTGGTTTCATCGATGTCAATGAGAAACCAAGTAGAGACAAGTGTCCAAGAATCCTACAAAGGAAATAACAACTAGTAACTTACATTCAATAATAAAATTTTGTAAGATTTTTTGGCAGTTCGACTCCTCCTTTATAACAATTGAAAATCCTTTATAATTACCTTTATTGGGTCAAAACCACCATTTTTCAAACAATATAATATATATATTAATTACCCAAGTCAAGTTGGTTCCATGTAAAGGTAATGGTCCAAATCATATAAATTGCCTATTTGTATGGTTATTTTGACTACCTATGTGCTTGAGGATATAGACTAATGTGCTCTGCGGTATGAGGAAAAACTATCTTTTGGTAAAGAGAGATAAAGGTCCGTGGTTTGGACAATAGCCCAATAGTAGTAAAGAGAGTGATCTCTAAGGATGTGATCAACCCTGAGGTGGACATAACTAATTGTTGTCTTTTGTGGAGTAGGGCAAGCCTATTATTTTTGGGTCATTATCTTAAGAACAATGAGAAAAGGAATACTGTGATGGTGGGCCACAAATTTTTGAAGTGAAGTAAAGGAGTATGCTCTAGTAGAGTAGGTCTATTTTTGGGCTACTTTATGGAGACAAAGGAGGATTACAAGCTGGGTCTTGGGGCTATAACAACTTATTTTGGTGTGCATGGAGACACATTTAATGATTTTTTTTTTTTGGAACAAGTTTAAGGGTATTTTAAGTTTGTAATACCTAGGTCGAAGTTGCTATGGAGAAGATGAAAGGACTAGACTTATCTTTTTGTGTACAAGTGCAAAAGTAAGAGGGGGTTGAACTTTGCTCAGAAGGTCTATTTCTAGTCCTTGTGAGATTTCTATGGTGACCGCTGATTTTTGAAGGTTGGGTAAGCTCCAACATCAGACTAGACATGATTAAAGGAAGGAAAAACCTTGTGCATTAGTATCAAGGTGGCCTAGTTCACATAATTTAGCTCCAAGTTTTGTGGGCATATCTGTGTTTTCGATGTCATGAGAAAAAATGAACTAATTGTGTTAAGCCAAGTTAAGACCAATTGGAGGTAATACAAGTGAAGTCAAGTTGAAGAGCCCAACAAAAGCTGAAGAGACAAGCCAAGTTGGAAAGCTAAGCCAAGTTGAAGAGTCAAGCTGAGTTAAAGAGTAGAGAGTTCAAGAGTATAGGAAGGACATGTGATTGTAATCAAGTTTGAATGTGATAGTTGCAGACCTATTACCTACATGGTATAGGCCAAGATCACCGAGAACATCTGAAGAAGAAAAAGAGCCACTTGTAGGCCAGGTGGTTGTAATTAGAATTGAGAGTGAAAAATCTAAAACTTGTGTGGTGTAGTGATTGTTGAAACCAAAAATATTAAAGACAAATCCAAAGTAGTAGTTGGTTCTCAGCTGGAGATTGGAGTCCCTATGGGTTGGTGCCCATGAAATTTTTTGAGTTGGTGCTCAACTAGGGGATTGGTGTCTCATCATGTGGGTTGGTGCCCACAATTCATTGAATTGGTGCCCAGTTGAGGGATTGTTGTCTCTCATAGGTTGATTCCTAAGAAAGTTTCAGTTTGAGCTTATAAACTTGACTGTACTCTTTATATATTAAGAAAAGTTGAAAATGATTCTCTTCCGGTTATAAATATTCTATGGTTGTGTTCAATCTAGGATGAGTAATGTTGTGATTTGTTTAAAAACTGGTTAACTGACGAAACAATGATGTTGGAAATACTGGGGGGGTCAATTAATATTTTATTTCAATTGTGATTATTACCAGTTTAATTCTTCACAATTTAAATAGAGAAATGTATAAGTATAATTTTATTGAATAAAATATTGAATGCAATATAAATGTGTTCCAAGCTCCAACTTGGCTTTGATGAAGCTCCGACCTCTAGGGCTTCGATCCTATCTTATCAAGGCACCAACTTTGGATTTAGGAGCACCAACTCAAAGGAAACCAATCCTTCCAATTCTGAGGCATCAACCCCAAGGGCTTCGACCCTATCTTTCAAGATGAATCAAGCGAAAAGATTGTCCTACCACTCTGTCTTCAGCTTCCTTCTTAGCTCGGCCTTTGTCTTCTACATCACCCTTCTGCGTTGGCCAGACCTTTCGGCTTCATATTCTTCTGTTGGACCTGTCAGATTCATATTCTTCCGTTGGACCTTTCAGCTTCGTTTTTTCAACTGTTGTTCCTTCGGCTTCCTTTGGCTTACTCAGAACTGAAGCGTTTTAACTCATTTTTATACGAGTTTCACCAATGACCAAAGGACACATCTATTGGAGGGAGGCCGACTTGTATATTAAAAATATATATCGGAGAGTCTTTTATCCACAGACTTGATTATTCATGGAAAAACATATAAGAGCTGTTATTCCCACATGGAGGTCCCACATGCTGCATCATCACCTTATATCCAATTACAAATTCATGAAAGATCAAAGTTATTCCTAAGACTCCTCGATATGCAATAAATACAAATTGGAAGTTTTTACATTGGTGGGTTTTAAATGAAGACCCGACCAATCACCAAGCAGTGCTTTAACACAGAACCTGCCAACGAACGCCAGTCCCACCTGAATGCACAAGACCAGACCCCAAATAAAATTAAACTCATGTACATAAAATTCTCAGGTCTACTTAGTCCCAAGTCTTATCAGATTAATTCTCGACCATTAATCTCATCTTTAATCCGACGGTTGTTGATCCACTCGATCAATAAACCCAATCGTCGATCCTCCACCATTTGATCAAGGCGCACTGGATCCAATGGTTCATAATGATATCAGCCAGGGAAATTGCGTGACGCTTAACCACATTTTCAAAGCCAATAAGGATTATAAATCCTTGATCTATAAAATTTCGGGTCGGTTCTTAAGATTAATGTCCGGTCATTTTGTGACCCAATATCCATTGGATATACGAGGTCATCAAATATACAGCCTATGGGTCTTCAACTAGCACACGGGTTAACAACAGGCTTAACCCCCACGGTTGAATGTGAAATAAGCATTGAAAATGAGATTGACGGATAGGATTTAGTGCAGGCCTTCAGTCACAATCAAAATAGATGTACACTCCTACCCCCGCTCTTTCGATAGCTGTGCTCTTTGTTTTCTTCTTTACTTGCTCCAATGACTTGCTTCTTTGATGGCTTTCGATAAACTCTTCATCTTACTCTTTGGCTTCACGATGACTTCTCCTCTTTGGCTTCTTGCTCCTATTGCTTCATGGATCTACTGTGTCTATTCTGTCTGTATATATATCAAACTCTCATCACTATGGTGAAACCTTGGGAAATCATGTATTAAAGAATTTTCTGTCACAAACACTGCTATATTGACATCAATGACAACGTAGATTAACAATCTCACCCTTTGTCGTTGATGGCAATATTCTTCTTCTCTCCCCCTTTGACATCAATTTCAAAGGAGTGCACACGGACTCCCCCGGTCGAACTGCTCCCCCTGTCATGCAACATCTTTATGAATCAACTTAATATGATGCTAGAGAAATAACCCCCATCTTCTGGCGAAGTTGTTCAAATGCTTCTCGAGGAAGAGGTTTTGTGAAAATATCAATTATCCGCTCCTTAGTATCGATATATTCCAAGTTGATGTTTTGCTCAACTACTTGTTCACGAAAGAAATGATTCTTGATTGGTATATGTTTGGTCTTTGAGTGCATCACTGGATTTTTGTTGAGACTGATAGCACTTGTGTTATCAAAATAGATGGTGATTGGTTGATTGGTACCTATGTTGACATATTTCAAAGCTTCCTTCATCCATAATATTTGAGTACAACAATCTGCAACAACTATATACTTGGCTTCAGCTGTAGATAGTGATATGGACGTTTGTTTTTTATTGAGCCAAGATACTAGATAATCTCCTAGGAAGAATGCATTTCCACTAGTACTTTTTCGATCATCGACACTTCCGGCCGAATCAACATTGGTGTATGCAGTCACAGTAAGAGTTGAGCTCTTGGGGTACCAAAGACCAAAATCAGGAGTTCCTTTCAAGTATCCGAGAATTCTTTTTATATCCAACAAATGGGATTGTTTAGGAGCTAATTGAATTCTTCCCACCATTCCTACTGCTTGCATAATGTTAGGGCTCGTAGTAGTTAAGTATAGGAGGGATCCAATTATTGACCTGTAATGAGTTGCATCTAATGGAGGAGAGTCATATTCTTTGCTTAATTTGCAATCTGTGGTCATAGGTGTGCTCATGGGTGCACAGTCTTCCATTCCATATCTTTTAAGCATGTCTTTAAGATATTTTGTTTGAGATATGAATCTGCCTGTCGTGGTTTGAGATACTTGTAGTCCAAGGAAGTAAGACAATTCTCCTATCATCGAAATTTTGAACTCTTTTGACATATTTTGAGAAAACGCATGGCTCATCTCATCACTATTACTAGAAAAAATCAGATCATCAACATAGACAAAAGTGACTAGTAACTTATCCTCATCCATCTTTATGTAGAGATTACTTCTTGCCACCCCCTTCTTGAAGCCTTGTTGTTGTAGATAGTGATCCAATCTTGTGTACCAAGCTCTATGATCTTTTTTCAACCCATATAATGCCTTTTTCAACTTACAAATAAAGTCTTTTCCTTCTACTAGATTAAACCCTTTTGGTTGCTCCATGTAGACTTCTTCCTTGAGTTCCCCATTCAGAAATGCTGATTTTACGTCCATTTGATAGATTTTAAATCCTTTTGAGAAAGAAAATGCCAAGAACATCCTTATAGCTTCCACACGAGTTACTGGTGCAAAGGTTTCTTCACAGTCGATTCCTTGAACACCCACTTGGTCCCAATTATATTTTTATCCTTTGGACAAGGTACCAGCTCCCATGTCTCATTCTTCTCGTTTTGAGACATTTCTTCTTCCATGGTTTTTACCCAATGAGGATCCTTGCTTGAGTAAATTTTTCTGTTTCTATCATAGATAGGAGAGCAACATCATTTTTCTTTGGTGTACTTGTCATCCTTCTTCAGGTTTGCATCCCTTCATCTATATTGCTAATAATATGCTCCTCTGGGTGATATTTTTGGAGAAACTTTATCTTTGAAGGGGTTTGAGATGGTTCTTTTTCCTTGTGTTTTTCTTGGTCTTTTTCCTCTTTTTCAGGTTGTTCTTCATAATCTTCAATTTATTTTTCTGGAAAGCCTTCATCAATATTCACATCAATGCTTTCCACTATTTTCTGTAGTCAACTATTGTAGCACTTGTAGGCTTTGCTCCTTATAGAATATCCAAGAAATATTCCTTCATCAACCTGAGAATCAAATTTTCCTGGTAAGTCATCATTGATTTTTATGAAGCACTTGCTTCCAAAAATCTTGAGGTATTTTATTGAAGCAGGTCTTCCTTTCCATAATTCATAAGGTTCTTCTCATTATTTGGTCTTAGTTGAGTTCCATTCAAGGTATAAACAGCTGTCCCGACTGCTTCTCTCCAGAATTTTGGCTGCAAGTCAACTGCTATTAACATTGTTCTTGCCATTTCTTGAACTGTTCATTTCTTCTTTCAACTAACCCATTCTACTTGGGTGTTCTGGTAGCAGAGAGTTCTCTTTCGATTCCATGTACTTCACATAATTCATCAAATTCTTTTGATGTGAATTCTCCCCCTCTATCCGTTCTAAGACATTTAATCTTAAATCCTTTTCATTTTTTACAAGATATTTAAGATTCTTAAAACACTCAAATGCTTTAGATTTATATTTTAGGAAATATACCCACATCATTCTAGTATAGTCATCAAAAAATAAATCAAAGTACCTTTCTCTTGGGAGTGCTAGAGTTCTAGTTGGTCCACATAAATCAGCATGAATAATGTCCAAAGGTTTTGATGTAGAAAACTCCTTGGTCTTGTGGCTGGTTCTAGTTTGCTTTCCATGTTGACTCTTCCAATTCCATGTACTTTACAGAATTCATCAAATTATTTTGATGTGAATTCTCCCCCTCTATCCATTCTAAGACATTTAATCTTAAATCCTTTTCATTTTTTACAAGAGATTTAAGATTCTTAAAACACTCAAATGCTTCAAATTTATATTCTATGAAATATACCCACATCATAATAGTATAGTCATCAACAAATAAATCAAAGTACCTTTCTCCTTGGAGTGCCAGAGTTTTAGTTGGTCCACATAAATCAGCATGAATAATGTCCAAAGGTTTTGATGTAGAAAACTCCTTGGTCTTGTGGTTGGTTCTAGTTTGCTTTCCATGTTGACATGGACCACATACTCCTTGATTTGGCTTGAATAAATTTGGGATGTCTCGTACTACATTAATCTTGCTGATATTGATCAAGTTTTTGAAACTTGTATGTCCAAGTCGCTTGTTCCACAACCAACTTTCATATGTTTGAATTAAGTAACATTTTCTTCTTGAATTTTGTTCAGAATGTAGACATTATCTAGTGTTCTTATTCCTTTCGCCACAAGTTCCCCTGAGGAAGAGTTCCTTATTTCACAATCTTTAGTGCTAAAGACAACACTATGTCCTTGATCACATATTTGGCTAACACTCAAGAGATAGTGTTTGATCCCGTCTACTAGCAAAGCATTTTGAGCCTTTTTGTTAGGGTCCCACCCTAACCCCCTTATTCATGTTAGGGGATCACGTCATAGTCAAGAGTCAATAAAGCCCATATTAATATTTGTAAGTGGTTAACCCGCAATTAATGAAGGGACCACAGTTAGTTGCAAATGGGCGGTAGTATTAAATAAAGGGTAAATGGGCGGTAGTATTAGATAGATGGTATTAATAAAACCCACGGTATTGACCCATGGTATTGCATGTATGAGTCATATATAAAGGATAGAGACTCCCTGCGAGGACTATCGTGTCTTTTTTTGTAATCGAGCTCTGCTCTATTGGAGGTTGCCCCCTCGAAGAGGCCTGTGAACATTTCTCTCTTAGTAATAAAACCATTGCTATTCTGTGTTCTGGGTATATTTTCTTCGCATATTCTGTGTTCTGGGTATTTTTCTCGCATATTCTTTGTTTGGTATTGCTTTGCACGTTAAGAAGCATAAAAAATGATAACTGTGATCTACAATTCCATGTGCATGCTATGAGCCCATGGAAATGTTGGTAATCACTACAGAGTCTGGAGTGAACTCCACCTTCCTTCCAAAGCTGGAATGAGTGATCTGATATATTGAGACAATATTTTCAAATAGTGAGGGAAAATGAATCACATTTTTGAAGCAACCCCCTTCAAGTTCTACAATTCCTTCTCCGCACACCTTTGCGGGTGTGTCATCTCCCAAGTAAATTGGGGATTTGGTGCTTTCTTCAATGGAGGAAAATTTATCTTTTGATGCAGCCATATGGTTCAATGCACCTGAATAAAGGATCTAAGCTGATGGAGTGGATGTGACAACCATTAAATCATGACCATCTCGTTCTCTCCCTCTCCCATCTCCCGTTCCATTATCGTCCTTCTTCTTTGCATTCTATTTCACAATGAGAATGTGTTGTTGCAATTGCGTAGCCATGTCATCGATTGTTTTCGTCATGCAATTTTATTTGGGATGAAAACCTTTGGAACAATAGCTACAGAGTGTTATTTCCTTATTCTTCTTACCCTTAGGAAAGGAAGATCTCTCTAAAGATTGTACGGGTCTCTCCTTCTTCGATTCATTAAATTTACCCTTCTCTTTTTGCTTGTCTCTTCTGTTGCTCTTTGGAGCATCAGTAGCCGCAAGTGCTTGGTTCTTTCAATGCTTGATGGCACCCATTTGGAATAACTTAATTTGATCTTGAGTTAATTCTGCAATGAAGTCATTCAATAGAGGAATTTTCCATTTTTCCTGATTCAATTTAGATGCTTGAAAAGAAGATACAAATATAGAATATTCAAGGCATAATTTCGAGAGAATCGAAAGGATGAGTTGATCTTCCTCTTTATTAACTCCACATGCATCAAGTTCAACAAGGATGGATTTAAACATGGTGAAGTATTCTTTTAGGTTGCTAAAATGAGTTGGACCGAGGGATATGAGTTCATTCTCCAGTTGATGCACTCCCATTTCATCCTGCTTGCTGAATAGTCCTTCCAATGTGGTCCAGACCGCATCAGGAGTAGTGGCTCCACTGACATGAAAGAGGAGTTCTCTAGAAATTTATAGGCATATCAGCCCAATTGCTTCATCTAACTTATTTAAATACTTCTTCTCTACTACAGAATTCGGTTCAGTCTCTGTTCCCATTGTTACCCTCTAAAGCCCTTTGCTTCTGAGGAGCAGAGTGATCTATGTCTTCCATTCGAAGTAATTGAAAGGATTTAGAACGAGTTTTGTGGGATAAGAGAGATGATCCATTTCTTCTTGCTACACCTCCTACTAATCTATACCTGCAAATAAAATTGTGTACAATCCACTAGATTCAGACTAGCTCTGATACCATGTAGAATTCTTGCAGAAACTCTGATAGATCTAGAATTCTAGTTAAATTAAACACAAGTAATTTGTTGATATTCAATAGAGGAGAGAAAGGATTTTCTCCATAAAATCATTGTACTAAATTAATGAACAATGTTAATACATGAGAAACCAAAACCTCTAATCCCAAAGGGAGGTGGTTATATAGAAATTGTTGAATCTAGAAAACTAGGAAAAAACTAGTAAAAAACTAGAAAAAGGCTAAGAAAAGCTAAAGGGAGGCCTAAAATAGCAACAATGACTCAAGAAAAACTATGCCAACTATCAGCCATGAGGAAAGCATGAGGAGGGGCGCATTTCCCAAGGAAGGAAACTTTAAAACATGCTAAAAAGATCCGCAGGACCAAATCCCTTGAATTAAGGGGGAATCTTCATGTGGGGTGCCAATCCTCAAATAACTCAAGTGGATGAGGTGTGGTTAGGTGTGAACATGCACTTAGATGTCTAAATGGTTTAGGAAAGTGGTTGGACCAATATTTCCATAATATTAAGCCTTTAAAGGTAAACAACTAGGGAAAGTTGGTCCACCGAGCTAGTTTACCAAAAACCAAGTGTGAACATGATTTTTAGTGCATGTGGCTAAGTCAAGGATACTTAGGCTAAAAAAAAAATGTAGATGTTAGGATTATATTCCAACACCTTGATATCTGGTAATTGTGTTATGATCATGATTATGCTAATTTTTATATATGTATACGTGTAGGTGTGTACGTATGTCGTGTTTTAAAGGGTCGTCATGGATCATGATTATTAATGCTAACATTTTTGGGTATATATATGTATGTATGTCATTGTATGACAAGATGATTATTTTTTTATGTTAATGATTTTATATGTATCTATGCATGTATCTATGTCATTGTTTGACAGGGTTGTCAGGGATCATTCTTGTGGCAAAATGATTTCTTATGCAGGTGAATGGCATGAAGAGGTTCCTAGTCTATGAGGAATCAAGTGGGAAGAGTAGTCATGACAAACATATGAGGTCAATATCATGTGAATGTGAATTTACATTCTATGCTTGTATTAGGGATATGCTTATGTTATGGACAAGTTATACTAAGGGATACATCCACAAAGTGAAAATAGTGTTGTCTCTGATATGCTAGGACAAGCATGGATAAGACACTGGAAGCAAGGTTGCTTGGTAAAGAGTCAGTGTGGTCTTAGATCTATGGTACGACTATTATGCATATGTTGTATATGTTGTACTTGTTACACTTGTGATGTTGTGTGCATGCAGTGTGGTGTATATTTAGTATGTGTACATGTTCATTATGTAATTTTATGTACATGGTGTAGTACAGAGAGTGTTGTATGAATGTTGCATATGTAGTGGTGGGTATAGATGGTGCTATGTACATGTTGGATATGCGATAGTTTTTATATATTGTAGTGTGTGCATGATGGATAGGTAGTGTTATGTGCATATGGTGTTGTGAACATGTTGGATATGCAGTGTTGTGTATAGATGATGCTATGTACATGTTGGAAATGCAATGCTATGTACAAGCGATATTGCGTGCATGTTGTACATGTGGTGTTGTGTACATATGGTGTTGAGGAGGTAAATCCCCTCTACAGATAGAGGCGATCCCTACTAGCCTAGACCGTGTCTAGCAACAATCATACAACGCTACAGCGCAAGTTTATAATTGCAAATTAATAGAACAGTGATGAAGGCTTACCTGGATTCTAATGCTAGTGCTTGTAGAAGAGGTGGTGCTCCCGTTCCTTTGCTCCAGCAAATCACAATCCCCACGATCTCCATGAATGGACACCTGCACATACAAGAAACGACACAAACACAAGAATAAAATCCAACATATGCAACTATATATCAGTCAGAAAGGATATAACTCATCATCATCACAAATAACAATAAGAGTGGAACCATAATCGATAGTTGTTTATTAATAATTCATCAAAGAAGAATACAACCATATTTCTGACGCTATATTCTCCTTTGGTTGGGTAGTCAGCAACACATGTCTTGCAAAGCTTGTTAGGAATAGGAACAAGCCTCTCTCTCTTTGGTTATTAGACAAGAATCTCCTTACTTGGATTTGGCCTTATGGGAGTTAAGAAGGCTCTTGCGGCATGAAGCTCTTGGAAACTTGACAATTCTCAATCTCTGGAACTCTGGAACTCTGGAACTAGCTTGCCAAGGAAAATGGAAAAGCTTTTATCGATGGAGGAAGGGGAGTTGGGAACATCCACAATAATCATGGGATTGGCCATATCATCAAGGAAGCTTCCATGAGAGGTGGAAAACCACTTCCTCTCTATGGAAATCCGTAGCTAAACCACCCAACTCAAGATAGATAGCAGTCCAGGAATTTGTTAGGACGAAACTTCTGCCATTTGTTTATTAAAAAAAACGGTTGCCGCGGGTACAACTCTATGATAGAGCGCCAAATGGTGCACCCTCTTTGAAGGATTTCCCCCATTGGTGCGAGGGCTACACTGTGGAACCGCGCCAATGGAAAAAGGGCTATTTTTAGGTTTTTTTAGCAGGAGATGTCTTCAGGGCAAATGAAGCTCATGTTCAGGGGAATGCAATTCACGTGTTTGCAGGTCATGTCACTTCTCATAGGTCCCATAATGAGTCCTCCAAGATGCGGGAGAGGGGTAACAGGGACGGTGACAAATTGTTATGTAACAGATGCCCCCTAAAGCATGAGGCCCAAGAGAGAGAGGGGTGAAATGCTTTACAAGAACATGTCCAACCGAAAACACTGCCGTCGGAAAACCTGTGTGGAGAAGTACAACTGATATCTCAAGTACATGATATATGTGGTATGGGCGCAGCAATCCATAACAAAGTACATAAGAATCTAGATCCAAGGTATGGACGCAGCCATCTAGTGATGATTGATAAGTAGACTCAGGCATGGTCACATCCATCTAGTGAATGAGTCATGTAATAATCATAATAATCCACAAAATCGCAACCTGGATCCTAACAGACAAAATCTATGGTCTTGCGCTCCATCTCGACCCGAACAAAGTACAACTTCAAGCATGCGAATATGGGATTCGATGTCGAACATGTACGAACATTAGTTGATTACTAGCCAATGATGAAAACTATTAACAGACGTGAGAGGTACCACCAATAATGATAATGGACCTCAAGGTACTATAGGTATAATCTACGGCGTGCGAATCAGTGAGCCGACGTCGAACACCCATAGAATCATTCGATCAGAGGCCAATGATGAAAACCTCGTGTCGAACGTGAAGAACCTGCCATTGAGGCATGCAGGCTTCAAGGCACCTGAAGGGAGTCTCTAGGTCAACCTCCTGGATAATGAGCTAAAGTCGACAGGAAGTGACCTTGATCGAAGGTGGGCCATAGTGTTTCCCACATCATCGACATGAGACAGAGGAGCATAATATTTTTGTGAATCAGGATTATGTGAGTTATCAGAGGGAGGTTGATTATTTCGCAGAGGTCAATTTCTCTTAAACATATCAACGACACGACAGTGGACTTGGGAGTATTTGACATCAAATGATCAGAGGTCATGGTGACAAGGCAACGAGCATATGACAGGTCAAACAGGATCACCCAAAGCAAGTGAAAAATGAGATGAGATGTCCCCACCCAGACACGAATTAGACACGTGCCATGTTCAAGAGCGACATACTACCGACACGACAATGATTCTGGTTCCATTTTACCCACCATTTCTGGTGAGTACCCCAATTATTTTTTATTAACAAGCTTGACGGGGATAGCATATGCTTGTAAAGCATCATTTTGACGGAATCCAATGTCATCAAGTTTTAATGAGTCTGACAAAGGAAGAACTCGGTGTCTTTTCATGTTTAGAGAGTTTGAAAAGACAGCGGAAAAGTAAACTCCAGGGGTGTCCTTTTTCGTAAAGTTGTGTCTCTCGAGTCCAAAAAAATATAAAACAATGCTCGAAAGAACCACCCGACCATTACAATCGAGGAGTACTTTTCATGATTAGTGATTTTGACCTGAAAAAGTAAAAAAGCGACCAAAACCACGTTGTTTCATAACCGTCAATGAGCCTGAAACAACAAGGGCCCGATGATCTTTTTGCCTTTACACGGTCGGAAAAGGGTATAAAGATGACCGCCCCTTATTTACGTTTAGCGAGTCGAGAGGAATAACTTGGCATTCTTTTCATGTTTAGAGAGTCAGAAAAGAGTAGAAAGATGACTCCATAATGACTTTTTCGTGTATTACCGAGTCCAAAAAAGTATAAAATACAACTATTTTCACCGTCTAAGTTGCATAAAAACCTGTCGCTGCACAAAAACAAGTGTAAAACCCATTTTCGACAAAAATATATTAAAATATTCATAAAAAATGCTTTTAAAACATATTTGGAGTTTAAAAAGTTATAAATATGTCAAAATGGTAAAAACCAAAATTACTTTTTACTTTTACCTCATTGGAGAGCAGCAGTGATCCATTTGGTGTGCAAAATTCGGGCGGCGATTGTGACAAATCCGTGCGACCATTTGGAGCGTCGTCAGTTCCATGTAAGGGGCGCTTCCTCATACTCCATTTTCGTCCATTTTTTAATAGTTTTTGCTTACTCCTTCGACCTTTGTGGAGGGAGTTTGGAAAATTAGGGCCGTGCCCATTGGCGCGGGTATCGGGCACGGACCCACGCCAATGTGCATTTTTACTCCAAAGGCCCGCACCAATGAGCGCGACTGTTTTAAAAACAGTCGTGACAATAGCCGAGCACGTTTGTTTTTCAAATTTTAACATTTTTAAATGATTTGAATCCATTTCCTAACTTACCAGAGATCTAATTAATGTTTTTTGATCATGTGGATGCAGGGAAGCGAACAAAATGGTAGTCCAATGGAAAGAAAGGGAGCATGATAGAGTGGATGAATTGGCCATGGAAGACGAAGGTTGCATGGATGCCCTTAGGAATTGTGGGCTGAAAAAATTCTTCCTCATGCCTTACTTACGAGCTCAACCTGAGCTCTTATGGTACTTGATCAATCTTTGGGACGAACACGAGCAAGTGTTCTGAATACGAGATCAAGTGTTGGAACTGGATGTATCTGACTTCTACCTCATCACGGGACTGTCACATAAAGGGCCGGTGCCCATACTGACAAAGAGTAGGCCATCTGGTGAGAAGATGGGCAAGGTGATGGAACAGGTGTGCCCAGGGGCACAATTCGGATCTGGGAGTGCAAAGGTGGATATTGCCACCATTCGGGATCTAACACTCAAAGCGGTGTTATTTACCATCACACGGGATGCGGGGGAGCAGGCACCCCACGAGGCAACAAAAAACAAACTCATATCGGCCACAGAGTGTCGGAATCCCACTATCTTTGATTGGGCCACAACAGTGACTACAAACATGAAGAGACAGCTTACAAAAAGTAAGAGAGGCAAACTGCACCAGTTTGGCTACAGTTCGATTCTGGTAACATTCATTCTAGAATGATTACCAATCTTTCAGGGCCAAGGGGCCATCATCCCTGATCCGGTGCCGCGAGAGCCGAGAATGGCTCGCTGGGCAGCACTGATGCCGAGAGGGGGGGGGAGGCCAACAGATGTCTTGGAGGCCACAGTTATTTGGGTGGCTTCGTTTCCAGCTGATTGTGGTCGAGGATTGGTCGTATGCAGGGACTGACTTCACAGGTGACCTGGATCTCCCACTGCCAGAGGGAGACGAGTGGGATGAGGAGCTAGGTATGACCTCTTTTTTATTTTATTTGTTATAATTGTTTTGTTAATACATGTTTATTCTAACAACGGTTACATGTGTATGCAGACGTTGGCCCAGAGCAACCAGCTAGCATGTCTCCTATCGCGCGGAGAAACCATCCTATAGCAAACCCTCAGGAAGAGGGTGTCGAAGGGGGAGAACTGATCCAAAACCTTGAGGGTATTGCTCGGGGGATTCCGGATTATGCTCGGCTAGCAGATGTCCCACTAGCGTATCAGAGACATATAGTGGGAGTGCCCAGTCGCATTCACCGTCTCTTGAGATGCCTAGAGCATGCAGTGACGTGCTATCATGAGCACCACAGGGATTAGACATCTAGGCTTTATTTTCATGTATATTTTTTGAGAGACATGTCATCTCCAGATGTATTAAGACGAACATGTATTACTTTTTGATCTATGTGATGCATGTTGTGTAAACATTTCGACATATATATATATTATATATATATATATATATATATATATTATATATATATATATACACACATGCTTATGGTTTATTTTGTTTTTTATGCTTCTTTATTTATTTTAAGATACATGTTATGCAAATTTCTGTCTAATACATAATTGGCTAATGCATCAGTTAACGTATTAAATCGTCTTGGAATATGTTGATATGTGATGAAATCAAAATCCCTTTCTAACAACTTAACACGTATATATAACCTTAGAATCCGAAGGTCTCTGATGGAATATTCCCCATTAAGTTGGTGGATGACAAGCTGAGAATCCAGGTTCACAACTAATGTTCGAATACCGAGACTGATCGCCTCGGCCAGTAACTCAATAACAGCACTATACTCAGAGGGATCGCCTCTGTCCGCAGAGGGGATTTACCTCCTCAACAATTTGGCAACTCTACAGCGCAAGTTCGTAATTGCAAATTAACAGACCAGTGATGAAGGCCTACCTAGATTCCAACGCTAGTGCTTGTAGAAGAGGTGGTGCTTCCGTTCCTTTGCTCCGGTAGATCACAATCCCCACGATCTCCATGAATGGACACCTGCACATACAAGAAACGACACAAACACAAGCATAAAATCCAACATATGCAACTATATATTAGTCAGAAAGGATATAACTCATCATCATCACAAATAACAATAAGAGTGGAACCATACCCGATAGTCGCTTATTATTAATTCATCAAAGAAGAATACAACCATAATTCTGACGCTAGATTCTCCTTTGGCTGGGTAGTCAGCAACACATGTCTTGCAAAGCTTGTTGGGAATAGGAACAAGCCTTTCTCTCTTTGGTTATTAGACAAGAATCTCCTTACTTGGATTTGGCCTTATGGGAATTAAGAAGGCTCTTGCAGCATGAAGCTCTTGGAAACTTGACAATTCTCAATCTCTGGAACTCTGGAACTAGCTTGCCAAAGAAAACGGACAAGATTTTATAGATGGAGGGAGGGGAGTTGGGATCATCCACAATAATCATGGGATTGGCCATATCATCAAGGAAGCTTCCATTAGAGGTGGAAAATAGCTTCCTCTCTATGGAAATCCGTAGCCAAACCACCCAACTCAAGATAGATAGCAGTCTAGGAATTTGTTAGGACGAAACTTCCGCCATTTGTTTGTTAAAAAACAACTCTGATTATGGTTGGCATGGGTGTGACTCTATGACAGAGCACCAGCTGGTGCACCCTCTTTGAAGGATTTCCCCCATTGGCACGAGGGCTACACTTTGGAACCGTGCCAATGGAAAAAGGGCTATTTTTAGGGTTTTCTAGCAGGAGATGTCTTCAGGGCAAATGAAGCTCATGTTCAGGGGAATGCAATGCAAGTGTTTGCAGGTCATGTCACTTCTCATATGTCCCAGAATGAGTCCACCAAGATGCGGGCGAGGGGTAACAAGGACAGTGACAAATTGCTGTGTAACATATGGTGCGGTGTGCATGATTGTACAAGTGGTGCTATGTGCATGTGGTGCAATGTACATGTTGCACATGTGGCGTTGTGTGCAGGTGGTGTTTTGTACATGTATTTCATGTGGCATTGTGTCGATGTGGTGTCGCATACATGTTTTGCATGTCGTACTGTGTACATGTGGTATTTTGTACATGTTGTACAATGGGGCAATGTACATATGGCACTGTGTACACGTTGTGTAGGTGGTGCCATGTACTTGTGATGTTTTGCACACATTGTGCAGGTGGTGCTTGGTACATGTGGTATTGGTGTACATGTGGGATTGAATGCATGTCATACATGCTATGTTGTGGGCATGTGGTACTATGTATGTGCATAGTGTAGTCATGGTATTGTGACATATGCATTCATTGTGTTGCACTATAGACACATATTTGTGTTATGTTTTACATTGGGTATAGGTGTATGAGTTCTGTTGTATACTAGGTGTACATGTATGCATTTTGTAGTGTTGCACCTTGTGTACGGATGAATATCTTCTGATGTACATTGTGCACATATACGTACGTACACTTGGTTTAGGTGTATGTGTTGTATGTTAGGTAGAGGTGCATGTGTTGCATGGTGTCATATGGCATGTGTGGTTGTATGGGTGTGATGCACACTATCTATAATTTCACATGGTGGAGGAGAAGACACTGGGTGTTTGTGTGTGTGGACACTGATCCAATGTGTGTACAAAAGAATAAGGGCAGAAGTAAGGATCGATGAAGGATATGTATCGGTATCGTATTTCCTTTTTACTATGCATGTGCTTTATGATGTTGATCTATGATGGTTGTGTTTGAGCTAACCATATGTGATATTTTTATACATGATGATTTGGTCAAAGATGTTAACACAGATGTTAGTTTGACTTGTTGTGGCAGGAAGTGAACAAAATTGCAAATGTACCTTATTGATGAGCTACCAATGAGGTATGATTTGAAGTTATTTCAATTTCTTTTCAATCTAATGGAAGTTATGTGCTTGGCATAGGAAGCACGAAAATGCTTGGTTGGGTGGTTAAAATCAACTGCAAGAATCAACAACAATAATGAAAATAATTGGAATATGAAGAAGTATGTTGGTAAAGCACTTCAAGAATAGGGACATTGTGGGACACTGTTACCCAATTGTGTCCATTCATTTCATGAGCATGTTACGACCAATATGATCATTTTGAAGCAAGTATATGCCTTGGTTTTTATATCTTCTAATGTGAGGAAGCCTTGCCAAGGGATGGACTGCCTGGGATGGGGGTGCCAACAGAACTTGGAAGGTGAGTGACTCCATGGAAGGGGTTGATGGGATTTCCCGAGGGACTGTGTATTAGAGAAGGGAAGACCAGGGATTGATTTGTTTTGGTCATGAACATTGATAGATGGAAGAAGGTGCACATTGGGAGTGTTCCCTATAACAGTGAACTAGTAACTCTTCACTAAGAGGAGAAGTGGTGCAGGATTATAGTGCTAGACATTAGATGCAGATCTGACTTTGCAGTGGATTCTGGACTTCCTGGGAAGGAGTTGAATCTTGGTATTACTTTGAGGGTGGAGGTGTTAGCCTTTGGATTCCCTTGTTTCAGATGCAGGCATTGTATCTTTTATTTTTTGTTTGAGAAAATGTGTATATGTATATATTATTGTAAATGTTGTATCGAGCTAGATTTATAAAGCTCCATAAATAGTATGGTTATTTTCTAGTTAAAAAAAATGTGAATGTGTATATGGGTGTTTTGTTGTAAATACCTAAATGAGTTGTGTTATAAAGTTCTAGTATGCAATATCATTGTTATATTTTTGTTTTGTCATGATGGTTTTATTTTCAGTAGGTATTTCAATGTAAATACTACAATGAGTTGTGTTATAAAGCTCCATGGGTAGTATCTTTTGTTTTCAATATCTTGTTGGTTATAGGTTTCATTGAACACCGGGGATGGTGTTCCCACAAGGGGAAGGGTTCTGTAACATCCCTGGTGAAAATTCTATGTAAAAATATATAAATACCATTGATGATGGGACATGTATTCGAAGCTGAATGGTGGGGGAAACAACCTAATGGGTGTTGGTTCTGCTTATTATGGTTAAAGGAAACTGGAAAAGGAAATTACTAAGGCTTTGGAAAGGAATGAGGCATTAATTGGCATTTATTTATGAAAATAATGGAAATTAGGAGAAAAGGAAGGTGACGGGTCATAGGTTGCATGTGAGGAGGAAAATAAATGAAAATAATGGAAAATGAAGAAAATAGAGGCCCCATTAATAAAAAGGCTTCCAAGGATCAGTGGGAAAGACATGGCTAGTTCAGTGTTAGAGCTCTCTCCTATTCTCTCCCTCTCCCTCTCATACTCTTGGATACTTAGAGTTTCTCGGAGCACTCTTGGAGGGTGTGGTATACTTGGAGTTTTGGAGCAAGAAGACAAAGGGAGAGGAGGAAAGCACAAGAGGGCATTGAGATAAACAAATACAACAGTATTTTATTGTAGGTACCGAGTTTCATGTATGTTTTCCTCTCTAGTTTTGGTATGCATGGCACATGCATCTGGATTATTGGTCATTATTTTTCATTAGCATGGAGGACTGCTTGGATTGGCAGTGGATTGCCTAGCCTTGACATTTTCTAGACAAAATTGGAGATTGTGGGTTCATTTCCTTGTTTTGTTTTGGATGGTTCTCATGTTTCCTTAGCTTGAGTTGAGTTATTAGTTCTTGGAAGCCTTGGTTGGACAAACACTCTAGAAGCCCTATAATGTCTTAGGTTGAGTTACTAGCCTTGGAGCCTTGGTTGGAAAAACACTCTGGAGTCCTGGAACAACTTGAACTGAGTTACCAGTCCTCGAGCCTTGGTTGGACAAATGCTCTGGATCCTGTTGGCTTAGGGGGTCATATCCAAGGTTTAGAGTTAGTTGCGCCAACCAAAAAATCCCTACACTACTGGCCCTTTTAGAAAAAACCCACATAGCATAGGCTCCAGTCTCACCCGAAGCAGTATGGGGGGATGCAAGAACTGAGTTTTTGCATCAAGAGATGAGTGTGATGTCTTTTAGTGCCTCATATTTTCCTTCGTGTAGATCGATAATCCCTTAGGGCTCATTACTGTAACTCTATTAAAAAATTCTTTAGATCTTCACAAAGGTCCACAATCAGCCTTTGCGGAACCTTAATAGTCGATTTATCCACTTACACGCATTGGAGAACAATCTTTAATTAATGTTTGCACATATCTACTTAGGTTATTTAGTAAACATAATAGAATTCATTAGAGTCTTCGTGAATGTACTTAACATGCATTGTGTACATCTATTACGACTTATTCAAGAGAATCGTGCATCGTTAGATCAATATTCCATAAATACATTATTCATCAACAACATATATCATAAACAGAAGCAAACAGACATAAATAGATATACACAGGAATTATTTATTAACCTTATTTATTGATCTTTAGTTCAGATTTATAGACGTAAAACTACCCTACGCACTCAGCTGTAGGGGTCCATGCACTCAACTACAGACTCTACCTGGGCCTCTGTGCACTTAACTATAGAGCCTTTCTTCTCCTCTCTTACCCACTTTTGCACTATCACTTCTCTTCTATTGCCCCATTACCTCCCTTTCTAACATTTCCTTATCCTTAGACTCTCTAAGAAGCACCTATTTATAGCCTTTTTCAATCAATCCCATGGTCCGCGGACTATGGATGGATCTCAAAACTGACTCAAACTTCACATAAACAATGGGATAAGACCCCTTTGAATCCTAATCATCTACGTGCTTTGTATCCACAAATTGTAGAGACTTTACATTATTTACAAAAAATACATCAAACTTAGGTTATTTTAACATCAAAACTAACCCAGGGGACCCTATCCCAATAGAGCCCTTGGTGGGTTTAGTTACTAGTCTTGTAGCCTTGTTTGGAAAAATGCTCTAGAGTCAGGTAAAAGTTGTACTTTGAGCTACTAGTCTTGAAGCCTTGGTTGGAAAATTTCTTTGGACCCCAGTGTAAGTTGTGGGTTGATTTCATAGTCCTGGGAGCCACATTGGGACAAAAGATCTGGAGCCCTAGAAGGCTGGGATAGAGACCGATCTAATGATGGTTTTGGTGATGTCCAACCATGAGGTGGAATCACTATTTGATGGGTTGAGGTGGATGGCCTCTAGAATGCCTAAATGGTTTTTTATTGATGTGTTCTATGAGATCCCACATTCATGCTTAGAGTATGGCACAGTGGTGAATGGATAAAGATAGATTTGACTCAGCCATTCTACGTTCAGTTGGAATGTGGAAGTCCCATCATGGGTTTCTATTTTTCATCATTAATGAAAGCTGTTATCTCATGGTATTTCTATGAGTATTATGATGGATTATATGTGGTGTATATGTCTATGATTTTATTGATATTTATGTCCCTATTATGCTAGATATATGTATATTTTATGACAACGTCTATGTATGGCTCTTAGCATGTTTTTACTTGTATCTGAATGGATAATGTGTTTGTGACCTAATGGATGAAATGGAAGCTAATGTGATAAGGAGACAATGCTTCATAGTGAATCTCAGATAAGCATGAGACCCCTATGCTCAGATATGTTATTTACACTTGTAAGTTGCATATTTACTAAGTGTTTAACAAAATTCTTGTCATGGCTACTATGGGTATAGATAAGGCCTTGATCATCTCATTGCTTTTGCATCATTGTTTCCCTGTAATTTTCCTATTTGTAAGCATTCATTCCATTATGGGTAGTGGCCTAGGATTTGGGCTTGAAAAAGTGGCTTAAATCCTAGGGTCACTGGCAGAGAACTAGCATTTTTTCTCCACAGTCACTAGCAGACAAGCCTATGAGAGTGACTTTGGGTTTCTGGTCACTCCCTTGCCCATAGCATGAGAGACACCATGGCTTAAGAGGTCCAGAACAATAGTAGGACCCAGGGATAGGCTGTCTAAGTGGATGACTTTTCTTTTTAGGGTTTTGTTGATGATGTTGGATGATTATGTATGATGTTTCATCGATTCCATTTCCTTAAGGTTACCGAGGAGGTCGAATCATATCATAGTAGCATCGTGTTGCATGTTCACCGCAGCTATCTAGTTTCTTGGGTAGATGTGGGAGGAGATTGTTACAGAATGGGAGAGAGGCATCCAAGAGGGACCTACAACTAATGCTCTGCACCTAATCCCAGTGAAGTTGTAGAAGCCTAACATTGGCACATACGACAAACCTAAGCTCACATCCATCAGAGACTATTGGGATGAAAGAATGACCAAATCAATTTTTGATCTCCTAAGAGAATACAAGGATTTATTTCCCTCATTAGCTGTGAAATTAAAAGGGATTAAGGGAGACATAGGAAAAATAAAATTGTACTAAAACCTGATGCAAATTCAGTGAAGCACAATCCATACAGGTTGAACCCAAGAGTTAAAGAGAAAGCAAATGAAGAGATAGAAAATGTGCTAGAGGCGGCACCTATTTTACAGTGGACGAGGTAGAATGGGTCAGTCCAATAGTGATACATAACAAAAAGGGTGCTACGGAGATAAGGGTATATGTGGACTATCACAACATTAACAATGCTTGTGTGCACGACCCCTTTTTGACACCTTTTAATGACAAGCTCTATAAAATCTAGCAAGGAATGGAGCATATTCATTCACAAATGGGTCCTCGAGCTACCACCAGGTCAGAATTTCCAAAGAAGATAAGAAGAAGACCACCTTCACTAGAATGGGGATCACATGCCTACCATGGGATGCCATTCAGTCTTAGGAATGCGCTCACAGTATTTTCCAAAATTGTGATTTCAACCTTCAGGGACTACATCCATAGGTTCTTAGAAGTCTACATGGATGAGTAGAAAGTATACAACCTATTGAATAAACACTCAAGTCTACTCAGAATAATTTTTTATCACTACAGTTGGTTACATATATCCTTGAACTTGAAAAAATGCATATTTATGGTTCCATTTGGAACACTTTTGGGCCACATTGTGTGCAAGGATGGAGTATGTGTAGATCCTAACAAGGTTCTAGCAATATAAAAATGGACCCATCTTCCAATCTCAAGCAACTTAAATTGATGTTGGCACACACCAGGTACTACCAAATATTCATTCACAACTACACCTCCATCACTGCACCGATGGAGAAGCTTCTAAGAAAGGTGGAAGAATTTATGTGGTCAAAGGAGTGTCAAGCTATGCTAAACATACTTAAGGAATAGCTGGTAAGTGCAATTATTGTAGTCTATCCCAACTAGAATAAACAAATCCATGTCCATATTGATGCATCTGACATTTCTCTGGAGGCAATACTGGCTCAGCAGGGAGAAGGGAGCCTTGACCACCCGATCTACTTTGCCAACATGAAGTTATCAACCGAAGAGAGGAATTACACCACAAATGAGAGGGAGACATTGGCTATGGTCTACTCTCTTAAAAAATTTAGACACTACTTGTTTGGGGGCCCACTTAAGTTTTTTAATAACCACTCCATGTTGAAATATTTGGTAAACAAGTATGTGCTTTAGGGCAGAATTTGCATATGGTTTCTACTATTTCAAGAATTTACTTTTGAAGTAATTGTAAATTTGGGTTGATTGAACATGGGACCTGATAACCTCTCAACACTGGAGTCATGGGACAACAGAGGCACCCTGGATGATCAACTACCCAATGATCATTTGTTCAGAGTAGAAGCAATACCAGACTACCTAGAATAAATCACAACCTTCCTAGTTATAGCAAAATGTCTAGATGAATACACAACTACGCAAAGATGACACATGGTCATGTGAGAAACCAATTATTGGTTAATCATAGGACACCTATACAAATTGGGCTTGGATCATGGATTGCAACAGTGTGTCCTTCTCCATGAACAACATGATGTGTTATGGGACTTCCATTTAGGAGTTGTGGGTGGCCACGTCAGAGGGAAATCTATTGCACAGAAGGTGTTGCAGACAAAGTTATCATGACCAACAATCTATAACGTTGCCAAAGAGTACGCCGAAGGATGCGATGTGTGCCAAAGGTTTGGGAACCATCAAATCGAAATGAACTCTCGTTATAGTTGGTAGATGTGTTGGATTGATGGGCTCTGACCCAGGTTTAACGTTGATTAGCCAGGTAAATCCCTACACTACTAGCCCTTTTGACATCAATCTACAGAGCACGGACTGAAGTCTCACCCGAAGCAGTATGGGGGCGTGCAAGAACCAAGTTTTTTCACCTTGAGATAGTTGTGATGTCGTTTATATACCCTAACCCTTCCTTCATACAAACCCATAAGCCCTTTAGGGCTTATCAATGTACTTCACTTATCCAGCTTTGAAACCTTCGCAGACCCTAGTCAGCAAATTAAAACACTTATGTGCCTCTATAATTAACCTTACTTTTGTGTCTACCCAGATTAACTTAAGTATAGGTTAACTTCAACATGCATTATAATTATCTTCGTGTAAACAAATATTCATACTTCATTCATATGAAAAAGTAAAACACATAAAAACACGTATCAACATAGCATTAAATCATAAATCCAATATTCCACATAACATAACTACAAACATTCATAATAGAAGTAGAATGGCTCATACATAGATATATCTAGAATAATTCTCTTTATTGATGGTTCAAATATAAAGTACAGACTCTAACTGGCCTACGCACACAACTGCAGGGGTCCGCGCACTCAGCTGCGGACTTCTACCCTTTCTGCTCACTCAGCTACAAAGCCTCTTCCTATGCTAAGACTCTTCGCTCTTAGCTCTCATTGACCCAAAATGTACTTAGAACTGAACTAAAAACTGCCTTAGACTATTCTAAGACTCCCCTTTTATACATGCTCATGGCCCACAGACTAAGGGAGGATCTCATCAGGCTGACAAAAGCTATCTAAACTAAGGGCGGAAATCCTTTTTAACTATTTACACCTTCGCACTCTGTGACTAGAAAATACAAAGAATTTACATTATTTATACAAAACTTGGGCCTTTAGCCCCAAAACATGGGCTTTTAACCCCAAAATTGACCCTAGGGGACCCATTCCCAACAGGACCCCAACACAAATTTGGTGACTCACCCTAAGTCACTCAGCTGGTGTAGAGATATTGTCACAAACACCTCCCAGCTCCACCTGTACGACTACAACCTCGGTGGTACACTGCGTCGCCGCTTTCTTAGCATGCTAGACCAACTGCTCCATCATTGTTTTTGTGTTGTCTGCCTATATTTTTTGCTATGTCACCTGCAGAATAGCCAATTTCCCTTCAATGGAGGCAGTGAGTACATAGGCTTCCTCCAGTCAAGGCCCTAATTTTGCCCTCAGTACTATCTCTTTGCACTGAGATGCATCCACATGTTCCTTTAGTGCCTTTTCTTCCTACAACTTTTCCAACCTTTGCGTGATGAAGATGGTGCATGCCGTCGCTTTGACCTCATCATATTTTTTTGCAGCTCCCGTGCCTCAATTTCTAGTCTTTGCAAGTTGGTCACTACTTTGAGCACCTGCTCAAAGAGCACAGTGTAATCCTTCACAACAGTGTTAATAGCTACAATGAAATCTTTTACAGTGGTCACACGCTGGTCTCTAACTTCTGGTGGAGTCAAAGGTTAGGCCCTCAACTCAAGTTCCATGATCTTAAGGTTAAGTTCAAAATGAACCTTAGCTAACTATGTTCGTGTGTCATGCACACCTACAGCAAGATTTTGTATCCTTTTCTCGACTAGGGCATCTTCAGGGATGTTCAGTTCTAGAACAGTCTGACATGCCTCAGCCACCACAACTATTGTGCACTGATTATTGTATGTGATCTTTTTAAGAAGAAAAATTGCGGATGACTTTTTGGTGAACATCTGTGTATTGTTCACTTCTGCTCACTGATAACATTCAAGGCGTGTTGTTCTAGAGCCTATATTTCCATGATCACACCATACATCATGGCCAAGTTTAACGTGACTTGCTTGATGGCGGTGATAGTGGCCTTGTTAGCCTCTGCTTCTATGATCAATGCTCCATCCGACAACGCGACAACCTGACGATCCATTGTACAAACCATCTCTACTGCATCTAAGGTTCCCGGTACCAAACTTCTCAATGTCGCACTGCCCCACCCTATAGTGGTTTGCACCTGAGTAGCCTGGATCTGCAGCTAGCGTAGACCCATTTGAATGGTGACCAAGGTTCGTTTTTGCTACTACGCGAACTGTTGTAGTATTTCTGTGGTCGTTTCCCTCGCTGTATTACCTATATTTTTCAAATCACTCTTTTTCAAGGTGATTTGGTTCAGGGACGATTTTTTGGCCTTGGACTTCTTCCATGGTACTACTTTCTCATGCTCCCTCCTGCACTTAACCTGGAATGGATTAGTCTCTGGGTCTGCTCCTCCGTGCTTTGAGTGCTGCTCCTCCTTGTCTGTCTATGGAGAAGGCAACTTATGACTCCTATCAGAGTCGCAGTCATCATATTCCTCCTCCCCTTTTGCCTACGTTTTGGTCACATGCTTTACTTTGGCTTTGTCATCAGCTTCCTTCCTTCGTTTTTTGGCCAGCTACTCCATCTTTAACTTGTCCTCTTCCTTCTTCTTCTTCTACACAGTAGACTTACTAGTTTTCACTGATAATTTTGAGGCCTTGAGCCAATCTACAGGCCAACTCTCTAGAACTGTGGTGATTGGATCATTCGTTGCCAGGTATGGAAGATCATACCATTTTTGTACGAGGTCTTTTTGTGCTTTGATGGAAACAAAGTGGAAGTTTACCTTGAAATCCACATATTTAGACAATTGTTCAAAGATCATTGGTGAGAGCTATGGCTTGTGGTTGATGGCAACGTGGATGCTTGATTCCATGAGAATCCAGAATATCTTGTTGTCCTTGATCCTTTGGGGGTCGTTCGTGGCCCAGAGTGAAGCGAACTTCACTGCTTCTGGCAGCTCGGATGCAATCAGAGGAAACTGACTATCCTCTAGTAAGTCCGATGCAACCAGCTCAATTGACAACAATAACCATGCATAATGAAAAGTCTTTCTTTTATCTTGAGCTTCTCTGTAGTTCGCAAGGAAATCATTGTATAGGTAGCATGCCCAGTTAAATTGTATGCCCTCCACACACTAGGCTGCTAAAGATACCACTGGTGCCAACGTTTCATCTTTGCGACACTTCCTCATAATTTTCGCTACAAACAATTGAGTGGCTATTTTAATTGTAGGGTTGGTTATGCCAGAAATCGAGTAGCCATGCGGCTTCACGGCAAGCTTGAACTTGTCCTTCATTATTTTGGTGAGGTTGTGCTCACCTGACTCTTCACTAAATGCCATGGCCAGATTCAAGCTTGAGTGCGGGAGCAAGGTGATCCTATGGATCAACATTTCAATTATTGGTATTAGATCTCCTAACCATAGGCACCCATCGTGCACCAAGCATAACAACTGCTTGATCATTATCAACGTTATGGGCACATGGTTGTAATGTGGCAACCATATCAGGTTCAATAATCTTACCTTATCCACTCCTTTTATCCACTTTCTTGGCTCCAACGTGGTTTGTTGCATGTGGAATACCCCCCAAGGCATGTTTTGGGGCTTAAATCCCAAGTTTTGACCAAGTCCATTGTAAAGACTCTGCAAATTGTGGGTGCGGAGCACGAAGTCATAATAGAGTCACACAGTTTCCCACCCTTGTTTTTGTAATGTAATGTCGGTTTGAAAGATCTACCCATGGTCCGGGGACCATGGGATTGTATAAATGGAGTGTTGGCTTAGTGGGGCCTAACCCAGGTTCAGAAATGATATAGCCAAGAAAATCTCAGTACTACTGGCCCTTTCGGCAATAGTCCATGGAGCGCAGACTGAGGTCTCACTCGAAGTCATATGGAAGGGTGCTAGAACCAGGTTTCCACCCCCTGGGGATGTCTGGTATGAGGTGATTGGTATGCAGTCCACCCTTCGTACTTACTATGCTACACACACCAACGGGCACCCTATGCCCTGCAATACTGTCTTTGCACAGTTCTAGCTACAGCACGACCCATGTTATTTACCCAAGTCTTCCTCTAGTAGACTCTATTAGCTTATTACTTAGATTATTTATAAGCATTCGTACAAGTAATTATCAAGTGCGTGCAGTAATAAACAGAGTAAAAGTAATTCATAACATCAAGATACAGATTCAATGACAGACTCGACTCCACCCTATGCACTCAACTGCAGGGGTTTGCACACTCAGTCGCAGACTCTACTAGGCCTTTGCGCACTCAGCTATAGAGCCTCCTACTACTACTATGACCCATTACACTTCAGATCCAACTCTACGCTCTAACCATGCCTTCATATTCTCTCTATATTGTTACTTACTTTTCTTTACACCTAGAGCCTTGCTCTATTTAAAAAATCCCATGGACCGTGCACCATGGGTAGGCCGACACAACAATACATAAATTACAATATTTTAAGGCAGACGTCCCTATGACTCATCCTAGACTTTGCGCTTCATGCTCGCAATTCGCAGAGTCTTACAATATAATAGACCAAAACTCGGGCTTTGAGCCCCAAAACAATGTTGTGGGGGATCCCATGCCCAATAGGCCCCCAACACAATCATTGTGACTCATCCTCAGTCACTCTATTGGTGTGACGATCTTTGCGCAGAGCCATCTAGCAATTCTCGCACAACTTGAAGGTCCACGGCACAATGTTCTGTTAACTGTTGTACTTGCTACACGCATATCTCTGAACTTTCATGAGCAGGGTTGCATCCCTGTCTAAATGCATAAAGTCCTTGCATTTGTTCCAGCTTTCCTTCAATGTTAGATGTAATTTTGAAAGCTTCATCGATCCATGGCTGGATGCACACTTTAAGCAAGGCTTCTTTTTGTCACGTGATGTCTAACTTGTCCTCCAATGCCCTTGCCTGCTGCATTTAGGCAAGTTGTTGAGTAAGGATGACCGTCTGCATGGTCCCCCGAACACTGTCATACTAGTGTTGCAACTCATGCACCTCTATCTCCAGGGGTTGTAGGTTTGGATCTTCCTGTAGGTATGTAAGCATGTTTAGTGCTTGATGCCACATCCTGGTGTAGTCTTGTATCGCTTGGGCAATTTTCTCCAAACATTTGGATAGTGTGGGCACACTCCTCTCTAACTTCTGGGGGTGTGGAGGTGTTATAGACATATTTGGGCACTGGAACCCCAATCATATATGTCCATAAACCAAGGGCTTCTAAGTCCCTAAAAGTGTTGTTTCACACCCTAAAGGAACAAGGTCATCTGATTACATCATCTCCCA